>JAPSGF010000077.1:1054398-1273224 GCA_035772895.1 Perdix hodgsoniae
AATAATAATAATAATAATAATAATAATAATAATAATAATAATAATAATCTACAACTATTTCATAAACTCACATAACTATAAGCCTGAGTAAGAGTGCCATAACCCAAAGGATCTTTGGTAGTTATGAATATTTGCTACTTATCTGTAAGGAGCTGGTATGGTTTATAATGTTATATGGGGGTGGCACTGACAGCCTTTCTGTTAATGAGCCACTTTTAATAGGTAGATGTAGAGAATTACATGGGGTTGATTGTTCATTTTGTTTTTAATTCTTCACGCTGCATAAATGAGACTTTTTTGTTAAGTGTTATTTAGATATGTGGTTGAAAGTGTGGTCTGTTCTGGGGAATGATTTGGGAATACATCTGGCGCATAAAGGATGTTACCATGAGGATGACATGTTCTGAACTTTGAGATTTAATACAACTTCTGCAGATGTGCTGGCATTGAAGGAGGTCTCGTGATGTGACTTTGGGTGGTTTTGCTTACATTTATCACTTTTATTCCTGTTTTTTTGAGGACACTTGTTACTCAGAATTGTCAATGTTTGCATTTCTTGCAGTAAGCTGAATATTTTTCAACTAGTCAGAATGTTCTGAAACAGCTAGACTAAGTTATACCTTGTGAACAGCCTTAGCCTCCTCACAGACTGGGAATGCTCTAGCAAAGAGCACTGGGAAATTCCTTTTCGACACCTATCTGAATGCCTGGAAATTTGCAAATTATGGCATGAATCCATGTTGGTAGTGCCACAAGATATGATTGTTTTTCACAAACTAAAAGCCTGCCTAAGCTAGCATTACAATTGACTGCTGTAGTCAATTCAGTTCTTTGGAAATCAAACGAAGTCAGTCAACCTGGTCTGGGGGAAAAAAAAAAAAAAAGCACCATGTCTTACAAACTAATATTAGGCTACCAGTAAACCAATAAAAATGGAAGTACCTTAGATAGTGGCAGTTACGGTCTTGGAAAAAGCAGTTTGATCAATAGTATTTCAATTTAAAGGTAAACTCAGGTGACTCCCTGGTAAAATGATAAGTGCCTCTGGCAATTGAAGTACTTAAGAAGCTTGTCAGTTTTACATCTCTTACATTAGACTAACAGAAAGTACGGGCCCTCAGTGGGGGTTCAGCCTTTGGCTTTTCTTGCATCATTTTTTTGATTGACTCAAACATGATTTTAGTTTGAGAAGCTAAAATTGGCTGTTAAGAACATGGTGGGAAAAAATGTCGCCCTATTAAGTCCTCATATAATTTAGTTCTTGGATAGATTTGATGCACGCCAGTGGTAATGCAATGCTATTAGGTCTTCCTGCAGGGCTAGGCCTGCAGGAAGGAGAGGGCAAACCTGCAAGAGGTCCCACCAAGACTATGCTCACCTGTTATGAGTTGTGGGGGGGAGAGCCATCCTTGTGTCCTACAAGCTGCCCTTTGGGTGTCTTGAGCCTCTTATTGGGAGGATATTTTTTGGAAGAGCTCTATTCTCCACCTTCTCTACTGTTTTCTGTATTGACTCATGTGTATTAATTTCAGAAAATTTAGGTGTTTTTTTTTTTTCTTCTTTTTCCCCAAGAATATGATGTTTAGTGTTTAGCATGAAGCTTTTACTGGATGGATGAGCTTACAGTGCTCCAGTTCATTTTTAATTCTAAATAACATACATGCCTGTTGAAGCCTACTTAAGTTTGCTTGCTTGTCATTAATAAGTAGAAGCAGTCCTGTAGCTGAACATCACCTGGCTGCCTCACTGTTTTGAAATAAACAACTCACAAAATATTTACAGCTAAATGTCTATTTTCATCAGTGTTTGCATTCCTGCTGGCCTTTACCTGTGGAATTCAGGTTAGCCAAATATTTCATTTTGCTCAGCTATGACTTCTCATGAAGTTGCCAAAGAAAATAATGGATTTTCTTTTAAATCACATTATTTCCGTTTCTGCAGCAAGAGCTATTTACTTTTAGTTTTGTACTCAGTTAGTTCAGCATTTTTGTAAGCTGTCAGATATGAAACACTTTCCTGGATGCTCATGAGGTAGGATTTATTTACTGAATGCAATCAGAGGCTGAAATGTTACAATAAAAATTACATTGTATGTTTTACAAGGACAAAAGAAAAAAAACCAACAATTTTTGTCAACTTCCTGTCTAGTCAACAAAGAAACATAAAAGAAAGAGAAGTCTGACAAGTTTGTTTCCTTTTACGTCTGACAAATGTTGCACACTAAAATAAAATTTCCTGTCGCTATTTTGTTCTATTGTGGTCATGTTCCAACATCTAAATTTTTAATAAAAACTTGGTTTTGAGAAAATTGTTTCTGTTTTCCATTTGGGCCAGACAAGTACACATGGGTAATGCGTATTTTCCCTTGTGGCTGTGTTTTAAAAATGCTGAAAGAATCCAATTGACTAGCCACATTGCAAAAATTCAAACAGCAGAAAAATTAAACTCTTTGAAAAATGTTTTGGATAGTTGTTAGCTCCTCATTTTGAGACAAATTTCTCTTTGATGAATATACTTATTTACAGTATTTACAGTATATACACGCATCTGGAATTTCACAATCAAATTGCAAGTGAGAACATTTTCTGGAAGACCTGATTTGTGTAGGAAGGGCTGGCATGATAGTCTGTCCCAGTATGCGTATTCTGGTGCCTTTATGTAAGGGCTGAATTCAGCTCAAATTAGAGGATTAGGATTGGGATGTTCATTGCAGAGGGGTTGGACTAGGTGACCCCTTCCAACTCAAATGGTTATATGACTCTAACTTTAGGACAGTGGGGCAGTAAAAGCTACACCGATCATTTGAATACCCTTCTGTGGACTCCCATGTGCCCTAAGGCTCATAAGTAAGAACCGGATCAAGTGGGAGCTGAAACCTACTGAAGTGTGGAATTTCATGCGAAAAGGTACCTGATGTAGACTATCTGATTTTTACCTTGGGTAGAATTTCTTCCTTCCCATGTAAGTTTGCTGCTCATGGGATAAATGAGATCACCAATGTCCCTAAAGGCATCCAACCCACTCAGTCTTACAAGCATAATGCTCACTAGAAACTTGAGTTTTTGCAGTCATTTTACCAGTGCAGCGGTAATACTGCTTGTTGAGAAGCAGGTGACATGACCTCTTCTCTGTAGCTCCTAATTCTCTTATGAGCTTTGCAATCCACAGTTTAGGCTGTTTACCCTCATTCTTTTTGTTGAAGTCAGATACAAGAAAGTCATAAATCACAGGTGCACAAGAATGCTTGTGAAAGAGAGAGGCTGTTGATCACCGAGGAGATTTTCCTACTTTCACATCTGTGGAGGATGTAGAGCAAGTGTGTTTTTATGAATGTGAGGTTCTGCTTCAGTCATAGGGCATCATAAAGTCCTTGAGAAGTGGATTTGTGAAGTGAAGCAGTGGTTTGGCGGTTGATTCTCAGCTATCTGTCCTGGTATTAAGATTTGAAGTTGATTTGAGGGTTGAATTCTCTTTTTCTTGTTGTTCTGTTTTGTTTTCCTTTTGCTTTTTTAGATCTGCTTGTTTCTTCTCCCTAAACCCTTTCTTAAAAGACAATACCACTTGGACGAAGTATTACCTGGTACCCCTGAGTGTTTATCTGGTGCTTCTCAGAGAGGAAAGAAGAGGCCTTTCAGACTGTTTGCAATAACAGACAAAAATGGTTGGTTCCCCTTCCCCCCTCCATACCACCTTTGTTTTGTTTTCTTTGTGCTTCTGACCAGTAGAGTCTTTACTTCTTTACCGAGAAAGGATTTTTGTAAAACCATGAGCTTTGCATTTAAGATCTATATTTCTTGCAAGTTGAGGCTCCTCAACAGTCATAACCGTATCCATGTGGTATTTTTATGGAACGGTGTCCTTTGAAATGAGACTGGAAATGAATGAGAAGTTTCTGGAGTGTGCAGTCTTTAGCAGAAAAGATACTGATGTATCTTGAAGAGAGAAAGCAGTACATAGTCCACATTATCCTTGCTGGCCTGCTTAAAAAAAGTAGTGCTTCCTATTCAGCTTTTTAGGAGTCTAAAGAGGAATCTGGCTTTTGTCAATTTGCTGCAAAGATTATTAATTTAAGTGAACTAAAGTTATATCTCTGAGCATGAGAGAGGATGCCCAGGTAGGTTGTTGACTGTTGATTTGTTAGAATATTTGAGAAAAATGCATGTAAATAAACACCTGTTCTTGCTTGCAGTCCAAAATGAATGGTGAGACTATAATGCAAACAGTCCTAAAACAGTTTTCACTTAAGGAAATACTGTTCCAATTTTAGGTCTGCGTGTGATTCTATAGGTTTTTGAACTGTCTGTCTGCAACAGCAGGCTAGAATCTTTCGCTGTATCAATTAAGTATGGCTTTTTATAGTTGCAGTTTTCCTGTAGGATGAAGCTGTTTTGTAGAGGTTTGAGATCTATGTGGAAGGAAAGTGGGTTTATAAAATGAAACATTTTGTATGTGTGTATATTTTGACTGGCTGCTAAGCAGACTAAACATGCTGCCTGCATATTAAATCCAGTGTTTGACAAGGATGTCGAACTGCTGTGGTTACTGCTGCTGTTTCCAGAATACCTTACAGTTTTTAAAAGGTATTAATTACTCATTAACAATCTTATGATTCTTTGTTGAGTCTGCTGACCAGAATGAGGCTATCACTATCTTGTCTATCTCTTCTTCCCAATGTTATTGAGGAGATTAGGGAGCTAACATCCTATCTAGAAGAAAAGCTTATGTGAACTGAGCATGCTTTTAATTCAAGAAATCTTTTAGACAGTTCTGATAGAATCATGCAATAAAAAATGCATGAAGTCTAGTAAAATTTGATAGCCTTTAAATAGTCCAGCTGAGGGACTCCTCCTGCAAGGATTTTAATAGTGAGTTGTGTACTTCTCAATATGCCATGGATGTTATTAGAGATTTCCCTCAAGGCTTTCTTTGTAGAAGCTGTGACATTTCACAAGTAAGGGCAAATCTTTGTGCAAACAGGATGCTGAACCTCTTGTGAGATGGGGTTGTGTATTCTGGAGGTACAGCCACTGTTTCAGAGAGTAACTGAAAAAGTCACAAGGGTCATCAAGTCCAGCTCCTGGCTCCACACAGGATTGCACAAGACATCTGCTCCAGCAGCAGTCTGTCTGTCGTGAGGAACAGGTATAGGCCTCTTACTGCAGGCACTGCATATGCCTTTATGGATGGGTACATGAAGCTAAATATTTTTGCACATCATATGGAGCCAGATTTTTCATAAGTCATTCTCAGAATCTGAGAATGGAAGGGTGAAGATATAAGGAACCAGTGATGGGGAGCAGAGAACGGGGAAGGAGCAAATGGATGCCATTCATGTATTTTATGGGACATGGAGGCTGGATACCTCCTGTGCAAGATCAGGCCCAGGGTGGCATTTGCTCATAACTTCCTCCTCTGGTGGAAAGTGGAGTTATGTAAGTTAAAGTGCAGCACTCAGAGCCCACAAAAAGGAAATCTGTGCTCAGACCATGTGATTTAAAACACAGCTGTCCTCATCTGTGCTTGACTGAATGTCACCTGGGTTTATCCTCAGAGCCGTGGCCTAAAGGTCCAGGAATTCTTTTTTTTTTTTTTTCCTGGGCTTTTCTCCCATTGTTCAGTGCGTGTCCCCACCAAGAGGATTTCACCTCCTTGTTTATTTAGTCTAGGCAACCGGTGGCCAAGGGAGAAGCCCTCCACTTCCCAGGGCTGCACTGTTTTAGAGCTGTTACTTTCAAATCTGTTTGTTTATGTTGACATCCATGTTCATCAGCTAACGGAAGGGAAAAGCATGGCTCACCAACTTGCTGTAAACATTTGCAAAATTGCTCCACTGGTTTCCTGCACATCCCCCTGAGGCATTTCCTTGGCCTTGAGGTTTACAGAAAGACCTGGGGATGGGTTGGAGCACTGAGGCTGTGTCTCTCCTACACACTTGCTTTTCTCTGCCGTCACGATGGCCTTGTAGGTGCCAAGTACCAGTTATAAAAGTGAAAGGCTGGCAAAGGCTCTGGACACGTGGCACAAAGGAAGTTGCCTTTCTCTCAGGGTAGCAGCCAAGAGGGCAGCAGCCCACACAGGATGAGGAGCAGCACCCACCTCACCAGATGGGCCCCTGTGTGTGTTGTTTCATCTTTGTGCAAGACCTCCACCAACTATATAGATGTGTATGGGCACAGGCTCTGAGAGTCTGTCCATGTCCTGCAAACCATGGTGACCAATGAAACCATGGGAGAGGATGCAAGATGGTTACATGACCTTTAAGAAGGGTACCTTTTCTCAATTTGAGAAAGTGCCCCACCATAAAGGAACTTGACCAGCTGCAATTTTGCTACAAAAGTGGCAGTTCTATAGGATGGTTTGCAGTCCTTCTCAACCAGACCTTGATTCTTTCCGGAGTTTCCTGTAAAGAATTTTACTTAGAGGAAACACGTGCTATAAATGTCAATTTTTGTCCAAATATGGACCAACAGGAATAACTTCATATTTCCTGTGAACTAACTGGAAGCTCCCAGGATTTGCATTGCTTTGTGAAACGATGTTCAAACAATTGACAGGAAAGTTGTGTTAGCAGAACAGCTTTCAGGGAACTCCCATGACCCCACGTCCAGGACAGACCCATAGGGAGTTTAGAAAAGAATTTCAGAAATGAGATCTTTACAATAAAACATTTCATCTCCAGCAATCTGGGATTCATATGACTAAGAAGAGGTGACCGTTGTTTTTTTAATTACAACTTTTTTTTTTTTTAAAACTGAAGTACTTCCATCAATGCTAATTTAAAAAAAATAAAAATAAAGGTACATCTTTTTTTTGAAATAATTAACATTAAGTATAAAAAATTGAGTTAATATTGCTGTGAGTGGCCAGGATACACTGGAGATCTCTGACAAGGATCTGTGGTCTGTCTGCAGTTTTTGTATAAACATCCTGTAAGATTCTGGTAATAATAAAAACAACAACAACAAAACAAATACATCCCCCAGCCAAACAGAAGAGAAACCTGCCAAAACCTACAGACAGCTCCGCATGTCCTAAGAGCCATAATATATATATATATATATATAGTTCCATCTTAGTATGTTGTGATTTATTTGTACAGCATCAGTTAACTTTCTAAAACTTGTACAATGATTATAAATAAAATCCAAGTTGAATCATTGTAATCAGTTCAGATTTCATCATGTACAATGGTATTTCAGGCAGTAAATTGCCATTTCATCTTATCTGCATGTTAATTTGAGTGAGATTTGCTTAAATTTGCTTATTAATAGAGATACTTGATGCACTGATGCACTAGTAACTGCAGTTCCAGTTTTCCACTGTGTAGGTTTGATAGAGGAAATTTCTCATCTGGTCTAAAGTGATTTCTAAAAGATATATTAAAACAGCTTTACATTAACAGGGAATATGTGGGGACCGCTTGTGCTTCCTTCTCTCCCACACCTGTACATCAACTTGCATCCCATAGAGGTCTTCAGCAGAATGAGTATTTTGATTCATCTTATCCATACAAGGTTTAATGAGCCTTTGGAGATTACTGGGCAGTACTCATTTTCATTGCTTAAACCTAGGCACCCAGTGCCATTTGGAACATTTATGAAGCATGGCAGATATGAACTAAGACCAAGGGAAAAGCTATTTCTGCCTGGCCTGGCAGCTGGAAACAAGTGGGATAACATGGGACATCTTGAATGGAACTGTGCTTCTGTTCTTCTGTGCTTGGTGAATACCAGATCTTCAGAAAAAGGAAATGACACAACCAAGGGTCTTAAATAGCTGCTACACAACTGAAACTTTCGATCATTTGGCTCACCAGAGCCAAATTTGGAGACCCAGAGGCTGAAAAACCAATAAGCTACCCCTTGGTGTAATTCCCAGTACAGTGGTACGTGTAATCTGGCAATTATTTTCTGGGAAACAAAAAAATGAAGATAAGTGGCCAACTTTTTTAATGGAGAATAAAGAGGACTTTTGAGAGAAGGAAAGACTAGAACTTGTGGCATTATAAAATCATAAGATATTCTTTATATATTTTCTCTATCATTTAACTTTCTTTAGACATCTGAAATTGATGGCTTTACAATTGAAATGAGAGCTGTGCTTGATTTTTTTTCTCTGCATTAAGTCCTGAAAATGAAGGCATGGAAGATGTTCCTTTTCCTGAACCATTTTCTGGGTTGAAGTTCATCTGTCAGTCCAGGGTGGTTAGCTTTGTATTGATTTCTAAGAGGAGTAGATTTCACATTCTTTAGAAATTTGATTACAGCCAGTCCTATTGCACAGATATCACCAAAAAGAAGTTACTCTCCTTACAGCAGAGGTTATGGGAGTAACCTCTATGAGCAACTATGCACCAGATCCCTCTTCTCTCACTTTATCACTTTTAATAAAGCTTGTAGCCCTTCTAAAGCCCTTGTAGGCACCGCAGATGTCTGCTGCTTCCCCACAGTACTTGTGCAAATGCTTGTGCCAAGGTTTCCAGCGATTAAATGTACGTAGAGTGAGAAGTCACGCTGATACAATTCTAAGTATCACTGGGAGCTAATTGTCTTCAAATAGTTTCTGTGGTTCACTTCCATCTAGCTATAATAGTTGATTTATTTTGAAATGACGTTTTCTGTTCAGTCACAAACTGACTTTCTCTGATGACAAAAGAGAATACATTCCACTTACATTGTAACAATTGCTGCAGTTCAAACACTAATGAAGAAAAAGTAAACCTTTAAAAATGAATAGCTAGTAGATTTTTATCAGAAATGGGTGAATTTGTCAGCAGAATAGTGATTTGATTAAAAAGAAGTTTCTAAAACTGTTGAAATAAAAATGTTAACCATATTGAAAGGATAAAATAGTCAAATAAAATATTAAGAATAATAAATGCAATTGTGAAAAAAAAATCAGAACTATTTTTAAAGAATGCTTAAGTAGTGCAGTGTGGCTTCTTTGATTTTTCTTCATTCACTATGATCAAAGGAAATGCATGTGGACTTATGAAGGAGTTGCTTTTTCCTGATGGCTATTTCCTTGAATTTTAAAGCTGCCATGTTCAGTGCAGTCAGCAAGTTTTGACTCCACTCTTCAGCTCATGGCTGATCTATTTTTTAGTAGATGAGATGTTTTGGTTTTTATTTTTGCAAACAATGTTTATCTTTTTGTTTAAATATGGTGTTGCCAGATATAGAAATAACAAAACTTTTCATACTGCCATATTTACTTAAGAAAAAAGAAAAAAGGATTTTATTTTTCTATTATTTTTATTTTTTCTATCTTTTTCTCTTCAAGTGTAGCCACATGTGTCTATAATCTAAATCTAATATAACAGAGGCAAACAAGACAATCTTTAAAAAAGAAAATGATTTTTGTTCTAGCTAGCTGTAAATCAGAACTTGTAGCAACATCATTTTTTTCAAGTTCTTAATGGGCTGCAACATCAGTTAAGAAACATTTTGACTAAGTGTTGTAGTTAACTGAGAAACAGCAGTGGTTTCCTCTGGTGATATTTTACACAAAAGGAGAGTTCAGGTAACCCAGTACAGCCCTATCTGAAGGGTAAATGTAGGGGAATAGTAATGCAGCTAGAGAGCTATTTTGACATTCTGAGGAGAGAAGAAAATATGAGAGGAATTTGAGATAAGTATCCTGCAGTTGGCACCACCTCCCTATTCCCGTATTTGGTGTGATGTGAAACTGGAGACATGGATTGATCCAGCTCTTTCGTTAGCTATATGAGTTGTATAAGTGCATGCACAGGTAGAAGTGCAGCCTTTGCTGTACAGAGATAAATCTCCACTGTGGGAAAGTTAGTACAGGGAGGGAAGGACTGTCTGAAGGCAGGAGGTTCAGCTGTTGCTTAGAACTGCCTGTGTGACAGGGACATCCCATTAGCATAACCAAAATTGGTGTTTGAACTGGGAATTGGTATCGGAATTCAGTCCAAATTAGAATACGAGCAAAAGCAACACAGGGTGGGAAATCTTCACTGTTCTCAGAAGATGTGACCAGTTTAAGTATGTCTAAACAGAAAATGTTATTTTATAATGAATGAATTATGAGATGAAATCCTAAGTATTCTTTACTTGCTGACGCATTTCAGCTATGAATTAGAAGATGTGGCTAGCCACAGAATTTTAATCTCAGTGCTGATCTCATTGGTCACCTGTTTACAAGGTTTTCAGTCACTGGAAGAGCACTGTATTCCCTGGAAAGAGTTTTTCAACATCATCAGCCTTAAGTAAACAGTGAGAATTGTTTCACATTTTACTTATGCCTGCATTCTACAGTGTAAGATTTGAGCTAGAGTGAGGCCTATGCAGTCAGCTTGTGCTAGTAGGAAACTCGGCAGCTGAAACTCAGCCAAAGGAGGCTGGTTGATGCTGTGGGAAGGTGAACCACACTATGTCTTGAAAAATACACTTCTGTCGGAGAGGTGAGTGGCCAGGAACTGGCTCTGTTCTGTGTTCTTTTGGTGCTATCTGTGGTTCCCAGAAATGGTGCATTTCCAAATATGGCTGCTGTCTCCCTCGCAGGCTGCTAATCTGGCTGTTTGTATTGTTCCTGTATGTGTTCCAATGGCTCTCAACTGCCAGGAAAGTAGCTGGACATGGAAAAACAGAGCAGAATGCAGAAGTCTGTAGCTGAGGTTTGACAGATGTGCTAGAAGCTGAACTGCAAAGCAGAGTTTCTTCTATCAGCAGCCTTTTCAGAGTGTCACTCGGGGCTGAGCACCCTGAGGCCTGGGATTCGTGGCCTGTGTGGGCTGGCTTGGGAGACCCATTCATCAGCAGCACGCTTTTAGGACTTTTTGTTAATAAATGAATTGCTCTCTTGTAGGCAAATATTTGGTCTGCATAGCACATTCATTTGTGTGATGTTAAAGGGACATAATCTTTTTTTCTAGTTTGATACTGATTTGCTAGCATGATTCACTAAACTTATCAGTTGCAGACAGTCTGGGAGAAAGAAACAGAACGGAAATGCTTGTCACAAAATGAAGCAATTCATTCTGCTAAAATGAGCTTCTGCTTCTGGGCTGATGTTTTGTGGGAGGAGGAAGAAAAATGCATGCCACCAAATGTATAAAAGGCTGGCCAGCAATGCGAGGGAGCTGTGGCTGCTTGAAAGCTGCCAGTTTGACTGTATGGAGGTGAAGTATCATGGTACATCTGGCAAGGGTCATCGTATAAATCTGTAGCTGGTTCCTATGCAAGTGATAAAGAGCTTTCCTCTTCAGAGTCTCCTCCCATGTTGCACTTCCTGCACAGCACCATTCCTTCTCTGTTTTTGCACTTGGAGGACAGCAGGGATTGCTTTGAGATCCATGCAGTTCCTGGAAAATATACTGTTTCCGAGAGAATGTCTAGAAGATAGGACAAAGCTATGTATCTTATCTTTAGGCTTGTATGATGGGAAATCATAATCTAGGTTCTTCATTTCCTAAGACTTATTTAAAACTAGAACAATTTAAAGTAAGCAATAATTTGCATAGTTTCAGCTCACTTACATTGAGGTGATTGTAATTTTTCCATCAGGATAAAGTGTCCCATTGAGGACTTGATCATGTAAAGTTCACAAGTAAGTCATTCCTTAATGAATACCAGAAATGTGAATCTTTTTGTTCAAAAGATATACAGCTAAATTATATTCTTCACTTTCCAAGGGATGAGGAGTTATTATTTTCTATCTCACTTTGTGTCCTCAAGCCATCTGAGCCCCCATGTACATTTTTTTTCTCTCGTTTTTTCCCCTTATTCTCATACATAGCCCATACTCTTCTGCCTGTTTCTCCTACTTGTTCATCTCCGTGTAATTCATCTACATGGAAAGCAAACATCCAAAATAGGTGAGATGAATCCCAGCCCAGAACTGCCTGTTTCTTGCGATTGAATAAAGGGTGACTGCAGTGAAGTGATATGGATGTTTGTACAGGCACTAGGTCAGATGAACAAAAATCCTATTTCCTTTACCTGTTGTAACCATCTTCTTCTCTCCAAATTTCCCACCTCATTACTTAAATGACCCTTTAACCTTCTTAAAGTGACCTTTGATCCATAAGCTTTTTCCAGTCTGGCCTTCTCATCTTCCCCAAGGACCAAGAGCAAAAATCTCAGACTTCTTCCTAGCATATGCATAGTCTTATCACATCCTTCAGATTTAAAAATAGTTTTTCATAGCTGCAGATAACGTTATCCAGTAGAGGCTGTCATTGTTGGCTGATCTTCCATCCGCTTACAAATGTTACAGCCAGAAACAGTAGGAGCTATAAAACAAACAGAAAGTACTGTAGTACAGGTGGTCTGCTTTGGTATAGCAGACCACAGCTTTTGTCTGCAAATGGAATCTTATGCAGCTGTGCTGCCTGATGCTTCATACCTTCTTACCTTCCTTGCCTTTCGTTATTCTAAACTAAGGCTTAAGAAACAGGAAAAACAGAACATAATAGAATCAGTTTTGGAAGTACAAAAGGAGACGTGAAAGCCCAAGTCCATTCTTCTTGCCATGCCAAATTTAAGAACAAAACACAACTGAAAATAAATAGCAACATACCTTTTCCTAAAAGGGTGTATGTTAAATAACAGGCTTAAGGAAATATGAGGGGATTAACTTGAAAACAGATGTTTATAGTGATTCGATGACGTGTTTTAATTACATTCCCAGATGCAATTAAAACAGACTTCTGAATTTAAGGGATGTGTTGATAAAACTGATAACATTCTACATGATGCTGGAGGAGGAAGTATGAGCTTCAGGCATGCGTCCTCCGGCTGTGATCTCATCAGGTCTGAAAAGCCAAAAGAGGCTTTACTTGATCAGTTCTTGAAACAGGAGTTTCAAGTGTTTTTCTAGGCAAAGTGAAGTTTCTAGCACAAGAAGTGAAGCTAATTATTTAGAGAGTGGTGTTTTTCCCTCCTAGTCAGTACTGAGTTGGCATTGTAGCATGTGTTGGCATTGTTTTCAGGTCTAATTATCTTTCTACAGTATAATATAAGAGGAAAAAAAAAGGAATATTTTTGCTTTGTGTGAATGTGAAGAAAGCTTGACTTCAAACAACAAAATCAATGTTTCTACTTATAAAAAAAATAAGATATCATCAAAAGCAACAGTTGCTTCAGGTGTTGGTATTTTAGTTTTATTGGACAGCCTTTAGTAATTCCTTTCGCAACATTAAAGCCCATGTTCACTTTGATGCTTTGGTTTAAAATAAAATATACTAGAAAGTGTGAATGTATTAGAATGTATTAGAAAGTGTGAATGTATTATTTAGCTTCCCTGAGTGATGTTGGTTTTTGTTTTCTTTTGAGTTGTCCAAATTCAGAACAGTAGCATTTGGTTTCCCAGCTGCACTGAAGTCCCCATAGGTTGTGGAGCCTATATGCTTGGAGGAATGGGTGCTTGGAATCGTTGATGAGACCTCATTCCAGAGAGGTGCCCATGAATGCTCTGAGATAATGGCTTGCTGTGGCTGGTGAAGGATCTTAAGCGCATTGGTGGATTACTCAGAGATTTGCTTGTTTGCCTCCTAGTTTTTTTCTGAGAGGTATGGTAACTAACAAAGTGATGGACTTGCCTGAATTAGGTACAAGTGTCTTCATGGAGGCAGAGAGGAGGAGAAGGGAGGAGTAGCCCAGATGCACTTGAGTGTGCAGGAACACTAAGAAACCATAAGCTTTTTCTTGTTCATCAGTTAATCTGACTTCTCTCATCTGATTTCATGTTTTGCAAAGAAAATGAGAGGCTCTTCATGATGAAGTGAAAAATATCTCAATACTTTGATTACTGCTTACTGTTACCCAGGAAGTAGTCATTGCCTGTCCAGTAGACATTAACAATTGTCTCCACGTCTCACAGTAAGAGGAGTAGTTTGCCCTCTTGGAGACTGTGGTTTGGTTTGATTTTGTAAATGATATGAAAACTATGTACTTGTTTAAATAGTTTACTGTGGTAATTATAACAGTATTTTAATTTCCTTGCAAAACGGTTATCTGGAGACTGCTAATTACTGATTAAAAAAATTGAGAAGATCAGTATTGAGACACCTCACCGTAAAGATCTGGAGAGTGTAGAGTAGACAAAAAAGAAACATTGACAGTATTCTTCATGTCTGCTGTTTTTCTTCTGAAGTCTAGAAGTCATTAAATGCTGTTTTACCGTCCCTTTCTCCTCAAAGCAATGGCACGTATTTACAGAGGTTAAATATGTATGCAGAATGCAAGCCATCTATTAATGATCTGGTACTAAAGAGATGTTTCTAAGAAGGGATTGATTATATTTTAAAAAATCTGTTGGGCTTTGAATGTATAAATATTGAATAGATGGAAAGTCATGTTTTGAAATGTCTTTCATATTGCTAGATGGAGAATGCTTGTGTATAGTGATGAATTGTGTTTAAAATGGTGGCCCAAAATACAATAATTTTAAAGTAATGTGGTGTTATAGTGTTACAAAATCATCTTTTACTGGACTGTGACTGAAAGTGTACATCTTTATAAGGGTAACAAAGCATTGCCCTGGGCTTAAATGGACATTCCCTGTGCTGTCTTACACTGCTGACATCCCTGACTTGTTTTGGTAGGTTCTGTCTGTCACCTGTCAGATGATTAATCCCTGCTTTCTGTTTTATTTTCAGGGTTGTTCTTCTAGTTGTGGAAAATGTGACTGCAGTGGAGTAAAAGGACAAAAGGTGAGTATATCAGCTGTCTCTACTTCATTTTCTCTCTCACTTAAACTACACAGAGTATAATCTACTACAGGGCAGGTGAGCTATTGATTTCAGTGGAAGCTTGCACCACCATAGGGCATTTCCAAGACCAGGCCCTTCAAGGAGGGTTTTCAAAATGCAGCCATCTCAGTACCAGCAGTGGCTGAGAGCTGAAGGGATAGGGATGGGAAATAGCATAATGCCATCACTGTACACTGAAGCCCCCATGGCTTGCCCATGTCCCCACTGAATAGGACAGTAGCCCATCAGCTTCTTCTTTCCCATGCCTCACCTGCAGATTCCTCAGAAGGCAGTGCAGATCTTCACTTGATATCCTGACCACCTCTAGAACAGAGGTGAGCACCTCCATTCAGAAATGCTCCCCTTCAGTTCTCTTCAGGAAATGCTGTAATACATCATAAGCAACATATGCTGACTAGGGTTAACCCCAGGAGGCAGTGACCTACAATACGAAGAAGGAGGTTAATAATAAACACAAATATAGCAAAATGTTTCAGTTCAAGAAAAAAAAAGTCTTATTTTTTTTTAACAGACCCTTGCAAATACATTCTGATTCAACTGTCCAAATTATTTCCATTTATGGATGAAAAAAAAAAACACAAAATATATTAAAGGCTTCTTGTGAAGCAATAGCAGTGAAGAAAAAATCCAGTGCACTTAAACATTCCATGAATTCTCTCTGCAAATTACCCACTTTGTAAATACTGTAGACACTCAGTCACTCTCCTTATCTCTTTCAATTTTGCTGTAGAGATTTTAATCTACACTATCTTTGGTTGTGCATGTACACGTACCGTATATATACTACAGTTATAAATGAGTGTAAACTAAAGGCTTTATCATCCAGTGGGATCATTTTTCAAGGTAAGTTGTTTAGGTCACCCAACAAAATGCTCAGAAGTGTTGTTTTTTGTTTGTTTGTTTGTTTTTTAATTATTACTTGTTTGCTTAAATAATAATAATAATTATATATATATATATATATATATATAAATATACAGCTTGTCTTCTACATTTTCTCACATGTGATAGCTACATGCCCACATATTAGGATATTAAGAATGTTTGCTGGTTGTTGTTCTTTTATGTTTCCCAAAACAGAGGAATGTAAATAGCTTAACTGGAGACTGAAGCAAAGATAATTTTATGTGTAGCAAAACATAGATTAATTTGTGAGAAAGATGAAAAGTGCCAATTTCCGAAACATCTTTGAGGTGGAGTTTCATTTTTTAATGACCAGTTAGTATCTGTTTAATAAAAGTCGGCTGTCTATTAAAAACAAATAAAGCAAAGATTTGTGAAAGGTCTGGAAATCAGAATTTTCCTTTGATATCTTGATCTTATTTTTCAGTTGTGAGTGCAAACGAATCATTGTAGAGCAAGATGGATACTATGTTATAACTCATTTGTTGAAAGCCATTATTTTCAGTTCATGGCACGTTCCAGCATCTTGTAATTTGATCATTTGAAAAAATGATAGTTTGGGGAAAGAAAGTGTTGTAAAACTCACACTTCATTTATTTAAGGCTTTAGACCTGTCTTAGCTAGAGCTTGCCTTGCTGACATTTCCTATTTGCAGTTTAGAGTCTGAGTCCTATTTCTCAAAGAAAAACAAGTGCCTGCCTGATACAATCAGAGCCCAAACTACCTCAGCTTAATGTAGATCATTTAAGAATTAGGAGAGATACTAATATCAGTATGTAGCAACAGAAGTCATTGTAAATTTGAAATCTCATGCTCTTTGACAAGAGAGTGGTGAGGTGATGGAGCAGGCTGCTTCAAGAGGCTGTGGATGCTCCATCCCTGAAGGTGTTCAAGGCCAGGTTGGACTTAGTCTGATATTAGATATAGAGGTTGTTAGTCCTGCATGCAGTGGAGGGTTTGGAGCTTGATGATCCTTGAGGTCCCTTCCAACCCAAGCCATTCTATGATTTGTTTAGCAAGTCTTATGCAGCACTTTTCCTGAGTCCCATCACAAACTTTTCTATTTTAAACATGTGTATTGTGAAATACTGACATGCTTTCAAACCTTAAGTTTAAATAATTCAATTATTGACTTTTGAGACCTTTGAACAAGTGAACGAATAGTTATGTCTAGAGGACTATACTCAAGAAAAGCATTTTAAACTATTTTGGAATACATTTTAAAATAACTTCATTCAGATCAATATCTATCAATGCTCATTATATTAACCCTATGAGACTTTCAAATGTGTACTTGGCTATTTGAGCAGAAAATTGAGTTCCTACTTAAAAACATGTCCCCAAGTTTTAGTGGAACTTTTTTATATCTGGTGCCTGTGCAGAATAAGAACAGACTGCTACCCAGTCCCAGGCCCAAAGAAGAGAAGTTGGTCAGGGAAAGCAAGAGAAACATTCTTCCCAATTGCCTTGAAATGGTCTCTCCAAACAGTACATTTGGATTTGAAACATGACTCTTAAAAATGGTTCCCATTGATGTTCACAGTATTCAAGGCATCTGTTACTTCAGAGATTCATTTGCATATCGTTTAATTGGAGAAAGACTACTGCAAGAGCTGCTCCAGGCCAGGATCCAGGCTATGAGAGAGCTGTCATTCTAAGCCTGTTCTTTGTGATACCCAAGAATATGTTAGAAAACATCTGCTTTTCACTCCTCACGTAGCCTCCTGTGTGGGAAGTACATAACCATTCTGCCCAGCACCATGCTCAGCCAACATGTTGCCTGTGCTGGAAGCCCTTTTGATGTGGCTCCTATGTTGTGCAGAAGTGCATAAATACTGAAAGGCCCTTTCCAATCCACCCACACTCTTTAACACTGTAACCACAGTATTTTACTGCCATGGGAGCTGCAGCAGCTGCGGAAGTGGGTACTGGGTTTACCCTTTAATGCCTTAATTATTAACATCTGGAGGTAAATTTCTTACCATAGTGTGGGAAGAAGTTCCAGGCCATAGGATTTGTGGTTGGGGATTGGAGGATATTTAACATATATTTAGTGAAAAAATCTTATTAACGATCTCACCAGAAAAAGTGCTGAAAAAATAGTATTTGACTTAAAAGCTGTGGAATGCCCAAAGAGTATTTCCAAATAGCATTACAGACATGGAAGAGTGAATTATACTGCCGTGTCTTATTGTCTTTCATTTGAGAATCTTTTTATCAATAAGACCATTTGGATGACCATTTTCAATATGTTCTCTCATTAGACTGTTTCCGTGAAAATTGCGTTTGTACGCCAAACACCTTTGAGATGACTCATACTTTATCAAGGGCGTGTAATCGATGAAGTCTAAGGTTTTTCATCCCTTTCAGAAAATCTGAGAAAGTGAGTGTAATTGCAACAGATGGTTCTTATCCTATAAAGCCTTTATTATTACACTGAGCATCAGACTGTTATTTTAAGCTATATAAAGTCAAGCATCTAGTATCTGCAGAACAGAAGGTGAAGAAATTTTAGAATAACATAGTGTTACTAAAATAATGAAGTAATAAATAATACCTTACTCTTCTCCATTTAATAGATTAGCTTGAAACATCTTCATTTGCTTCCTCTTGCACTTTTTATTTGTCTGTCTACATTATAACTGACTGTTCTTACTAACCTCGCTGAAGTGTGAGATCTGTTTAAAACGATTACACTCCTCAGTGCTTGCCTACTTTTTACTGGGTCACTCAGAATTAGGCAGAAGGTGTGTTTTCTCTTTTATCCATCTGGATTTTGAGAACAATTTCAAGCAGCTGTGAAGATAAGAAATGCTAGCCATTAATGTGTAAAGAAAAAGCAGGTTAAGCATTTAATTGCTATTTTAAACAAAGACTGCATAGAGCAGAATAAAATTCCTCCGACTTTTTTTCACCAATGTTCATTCCCTCATTCATGAGCATTTACATTCGTTGGCATTTTTTGCCTGTGTAATTCAGAGAATGTGCATGTTTTATTATACCTATACACAAATTACTTCTCTGTTTCCCTCGATGGGGGTATCATCCCTGCATAGATTGGCTGTGTTGCAGAAATACACGCTCTGGCTTTGCTTGATCCATTTCAGTCTGGAAGTCAGACAAATGTCTTAGCCAGATGGGCAGTGTGCAACTCTGTATCCCTCCAATTCAAGGCAGCAGTGTCTGGGCTTTTCTCTCCTGTAGCCATGTTGTACACTCTAGAAAGTCACCCATGAATGCAGTCTGGAAAGGACTAATATGTTGCATGAAATTGTCTAATAATTCCTGAAAAGGGGAAACTGAAAGACTGTAACAAGATAAGCAAAGATACTGTTCAGCTCCAGATCTGATATTCTTCAAGCAGACATGTAGTTTAGAAGTATTTCTGAAAATCAGGTCATTGTCCCAACGTTTGTGTCGATTCTGTAGTGCTAGCAGTGTATTTTTATTTATTTACCTTTTCTCAAAGAAAAATAATCAGAGAAAAGCATCTATGTTTCATAAAGAAAATGGACAAACAAAGCTCCTATTCTTGAAAAGAACAAGATGTCAAAAGGCTAAGTAATATTGAGTGAGTTATAGTAAGTATTCAAAGTTTTCCACGGTTTCCCAATTGGCAGGCCAAACTTTTAAGTGGCATTTGAAACCATTAGATTTTCATACTTGGAAATTGTCAGTGGAAGCATTTGTCCATTTGCCTAAGTGGAACTGAATTTCTCTGGCAAAGTTTTCTATGTTGAGGTATATAGTGGACTCAGTACAGTAGATATCTGTAATGAACACAAACTAGTTGATTACCCAATGAATTTATATCCCTGGAAAGAGTGCTATAAAAGCAAATGTCCCAGTACCACTGTGTGATGGGGTGTGCTCATACTTTGTTTTCAGAGATGAGTTCAAAAGGTTTTCACATGGTTATATTTCAGTTGACATAACTTTTTCAACATCTGTTGCCAGATGCATATTTTTGCTTGTAAAGAGATTATTATAACAATCTCAGGCATTTAATCACGGAAGAAAACATGCTCTATAGCCTCACAGTGCTTGATTTTACATTTGTACAACTGCTGTTACTGTATGTCTTTATTCTGGTTCCTTAAAGAATTACCGGATATTATTTTCATCTGAAACATGTAAGCCTCCAGTGAAGTCAGTAAAGTTTCCCAAATATGACATTAATGTAAGATCAGAGAACACCTATAAAATCCATGCTTCTCTGAAAGAAGAGCCACCCAATGCCTCAGCAATAGCCATCTACCATTTGGAATCATCTCAATTCGTAACTGTTGTCAGTGTCAAGAGAGTCATGTTCCCTGTGTCTAAAGACCACACAGTGGTTTTAACAAATTTGAATCAACATGCAGTTTTTTTAGTACCTGGTCATACATGACTACACCTGCAGTCTGCTTCTCCTTTGTGTGTGTTCTTCTTACTGCCTGTAACACAAATGCTCCATCTTGCTGACTGCATTCTGTGGGCCTGGAACTGCATAAGCCTGGAGAACAACATTACCTGCATTTTGTAATTTACCTCTCAGGATTCTTTAAATTATTGTTCCATTCAATTTATATTGCGTTTGCTGGGGATCTCTGACCAAGCCAGCTATTTTCATTGATGGTTCTGTGACACATCAGTTTCAACAGAAGAATTTAATCATACTAAATGTATTTAACAATCTGTCTCTGCCTACATTTTCTCTGTAGCACTATTGACTGCATGCAATCTTGTATATGTATGTAATTGTTACCAGGGAACCACAGTAATATAGTAATTTCTGTAAGTCACTTTCTGGTCTTCCTGACTAAGAGCGAAAAGTGGTTTGGGGTTTGGTTTTGTGGTTTGTTTTTATCTCCTTCTGGTGGTAGTTAATTGTTTGGTTCTATTAGCTCAGCTAACCTCCTACTTCAGATGTAGATTTATGTTTTCAGTGAGAGGTCATCACAATTCAGATTAGTCATTGGAAAGAGCCAGCCACATGGTGTTGGCTTTCCAAAAAGGAAATGTAAATTCCCTTAAAGTTTGGATTTTATTATTTTATTAAGAAAGGGGATACAGCCAAATTTCATACAAAATTCTCAAAGCTACTTCCAACAGGAGCAATAGCAAAAACAAATATGTAACCATATATGTTTTGAGGGAGGCAGAGCAGGAAGAACCATCATGAATGTGGGATTTCCAAAGAGGAAGTTTGAAGTAGCTGCTAAAAAAGTGATAGTAAAGTAATTTATCACTCAAGCAAATTCCTAGCCAGCTGGAGAACATCTTTAGCTTAACCACAAAAGAAGCTTTGTGCCACAGAAAGAGCAGCTGAGAACAGCTGAGAAAGCATTTTCATGAGAGGCTAAAAAGATGTCCATTTTCTTTCAGGTGTGGGTCACACCTGAGGAAGTTCAAGGAGAAAGAAGTAAACTGAGTCACAGACAAAGCAGGAAAGAAAGTTAACCTCACTGGTGACAGTAATTATTAGATTTCGGGCAGGGGGAAAGCAACTTAGATTCTTGCCCGGAAAATCATATTCCTTAGCATATTTCAAGAGTAAGTAGAATGGCAAAATGTACCCATAAATTTTGTTGCTCTTAAAGAAAGCATGTGACAACTTCCACTGGAGTTCAGCTGGAACATTTTTAAATGTTTTGATAGGCCAACAAAAATAATTCTCACTGAGGTTTGTGTCAAAGATCACTGCACACAGTTAAAGTAAATACTGAGTTGAGTTGAGTGAGCGAGTGAGCACAGACACTGGCATCACATTGGATGTCGTCTTGATCTTTTCTCATTTTACACAGTTACTGACTTTTAACTGATACAACAAGAATAGCTTGTGGCTAGTTCACAGAATACAAAAGGCTTTGGTGCTTTTGAGAACCCTTGATTTTGTTGGAACTGTTTGATCAACTGCCAAGCAAAGCCTGAAAGACTGCTGAACAAGTGGGTGTAAGGAGTAGTAATGGGGAGGGACAGTAGAGGAGTCTGAAGTGTGTTCTGATGCTAAAATCAGAACTTATGGGAAAAAAAAAAAAAAAGAAAGAATACCAGAGGCTCATATAGGATAGCAGCAAACAGAGAAGTCAGTGTTGTCCAGAAGTGCTGCTGCCAGCTGCATGCAGCACCATTAATGAGATCTGTGAATTAAGGATGCAATTACAAATCTGCGACTCAGATTTCTTGCCTGTTTGATATGGGTACAGAAGTTGGGAGTATAACAAGAACACACGCAGCCTTGTAAAACTCATGCAAAGGCAACCTTTTAGGATACTCTAAATGTTAGAAGATTCTAAATGTTAAGCTTACACGTGTCCCTCAAGTGTAAGTTGTACTCAACCATAACTTTTTATCACTGGAAAAAAAAAAAAAGAAAAAAGAAAAAAATAGAAATAAAAAGAAAAAGGGTAGTGCCCAGAAAAGCAAGATTTTCCAAAGCTATGCAAGGTACAAGCCTTTGATTGCAAAATTTTCTTTGAGCACTGCCTGTCATTGGATACAATTAATTGGATTTGAGGAAGGAGCAGAGAATATCAGCATCACCAGTGTGAGTGGTATCGAAGGAGAAGAGCTGATCTGCCTGACTGATCCACCTGAGTCTCAGAGTCTCAAACCATCTCTCACCAGGGCAGACACCCCATTCGAGGCTGAGTCTCTTTCCTGTGAGCTCCTCTGGGTGGCAGTCGTATACCACAGATTTTTGTGTATCCAGCCATCCTGTTGTTTTACACAGCTTTCTCTTTTTGTCAAACAGGCACCTAATCCAACTTCTAGTCAGTGTTTGCTGACAAGGAACTACTGACAAATTATTCTTATATTCTTTACAGCCTCAAAATAAGGAAAGTATCTGTTTTACATTATTATTGGTGGGTTTTGCATCTTTCATAGCTTAATTGGCTTAGATTGAATTATTTGGAAGGTACTACAGAAACTGTGGTATCTGTTCTCTAATGCTTCTCATTGAGTCAGGAGACTATAGGTTGAATTGAAGAAACACTGACTGACACTTTTGAAGCATGGTGTTATCTGCCTTATCTGGGTATTTACATGATAAAAAATGAGAAGCCAGGATATTTCCTTTGGCTTTGGTGGAAGGATTTTTTAATTCTATGCAACTTTTTAAATGTTTGAAACTTTTGAAATGCCATTTCAGGCCTAACTGAAAAAACAGCTAAAATAGTGCTGTCTGGAATAGCACTGTCTGTCATGTACTCCTTAAGATACAAGCTACTTCATTATGAGAACTTTATTGCAGTCTGTACTGTCTAGGACCAGCTGCCCATGTTTTTACTATTTATGGAAGAGATTTTTCTGTAAATATGTCCATGAAAAAAAATTGGCAAGAGAATAAAACTTGCATGTAACGTCACAGGTTTAGGATGTGAACAAAAATAAATGAGAAAAACCTGAAAAGTTTAAGATCTTTTTTTTTTCTGCTGTTTCATCTTTGAATGTGAGCCTTTAAACAATGCCAAATGCAAACAAATGCTAAATAATTTTCACTAATGAAGAAGGAAGGGTGTGGAGCATTTTTACCCCTTATTTTTTTGGACCTTCAACATTGGAAGTGACTTAACACAATATGCAATAAAACAAAGGAAGAGTTACTCAGACCTAATGAGTTCAACAGATGATTAGAAGGGGTGGGAAATGCAGCACCCTTTCGATTCAACCTGTCTCCAGGTTTGTTTGTTTTATTTTCTTTTTCTTTTTTTTACTGATGCATTTATCCATCTCCATCCTCTTCCCTCATGGCTCTTTGAGGTTGTTCTGTTCCCCATGGTAGCTCTGAGTCTGGTCTGATTTAAAAAAAAAAAAAAAAGTTAGGAAATAAGCCATGCACACCTTTGGCGAAAGGTTTGTGTGACTTCCTCCTGAAACAGCATGAGATGTGCTTTTTAGAAAAATCAAGGAAAGCTTAAACATAAAGACAGTGAACCACATAGTTTGATGTAAAACACACAAGCATTGTGTAGACAGACCTTTATAATCAGTAAATGAAGCTCACATGCTGTCTGTTGGCTTCTGCTCTCTGCTAGTCTTACATTCATACTTCTGTCCTCCATGCTCTCCATTATACTTGAAGATAAACTACTCCTGGCTTGTAAAATGGTCATGTTAGAAGTTATGCATGTTTTCCTTCATGAGTGAATGGAGGGTGCAATGATTCTTTCCATCCCTCTTTATTGGAGACAAATCTAAATCACAGTTTGCTGTAAATAAAAATTCCTTCCTTCTGAGCATCCTTCCTACTTCTGGATCTGCAACACTCATCTGCACTGGAATCAAATACAGTACAAAATATACAATGGCAAACTACATGGAAATGCAAGGAATCATTGGGAGTTTAAGTTAGGAATGTGTTTGGCTCGATGAGTCCTAGAAAGTGAAATTTAAGCACCCTTGTTGGGAAAAAAAAAAAAAAAAAGAGCAGCATTTGGAAAATGAGGAATAAGTATGTGGTGAGCAAGAAGAATGACATGAAGCAGGTAAATTACATAGGGAAGAGCCATTATTAGAGCTAACTGAACAGAACTTGTAAGGTGGTGATGGACAACCAATTGCTTGACATTATTTAAATAGAAGCTGAAGTTGTAGCCATGGCTTCCGAATATTAGTTTAACTTCACTCAGCTTATTTTATGTCTTCTTCAGCTACTAAAACAAATTCAGACACACCACGTACACACCCACTTACTTGCATACAGACTATGCACATCAGTACTGATATGTAAAGGAAAGGATACATGCAGATTGTTATTTCTGGTTTTATACTCTCAGGAAGCACTTAGCAACTTCCTGAGGAATGCTCCCTGCAGCCCTGGGGTGACAGTGAAATATGCTTCCTGCCTATGTATGCTTCTGTATTAGGAAGGCAATGAGAGTGCCTCTCCTACCCTTGTGTATACAAGTCTGCATGATACTAAGTTTTGCACCGTAAGTGGATGGTTTTCAGTGTTCCCATCCCTAAAAGCAGAGTGAGAGCTGACAGAGTATGGTGGCGAAGGGCAACAGGGAGGGGCCCAAGAAAGAAGATGGCAGATCCAGCATAGAATCATAGAATCACAAGGTTGGCAATGAACTGTAAGATCATCTAGTCCAACAGTCTTCTCATTGCCATTGCTTCCACAAACTAAACCATACCTCGTAGCTCCTCATCCAGACACCTCTTGAACACTGCCAGGGATGGCAACTCCACCACCTCCCTGGGCAGCCATTCCACTGCCTGACCACTCTCTGAGAGAAAAAGTTCTTCCTCATGTCTAACCTAAACCTCCTCTGGTACAACGTGTGGCCATTTCCCTGGGTCCTGTTCATTGCTGGGGAGAAGAGGCCAAACCCCTCTTCACCACAACCTACCTTCAGGAAGTTGTAGAGTGCAATGAGGTCTCCCCTGAGCCTCCTCCAGATTAAACAATCCCAGCTCCCTCAGCCACTCCTCATAAGACTTGTGCTACAGACCCCTCATCAGTTTCTTTGCCCTTCTCTGGACACGCTTCAGGGCCTCAATGTCTTTCTTGTAGTGAGGGGCCCAAAACTGAACACAGTACTCAAGGTGCACAGAATCACAGAATCACAGAATCATCAAGGTTGGAAAAGACCTAAAAGATCATCCAGTCCAACCATCACCAATACTCCCCAGCTAAATCCTATCCCTCAACACAACATCCAAACGTCTCTTGAACACCTCCATGTTCGGTGACTCCACCACCTCCTTGGGCAGTGCATTCCAGTGCCTGACCACCCTTTCCGAGAAGTAATATTTCCTAATGTCCAGCCTGAATCTCCCCTGGCGCAGTTTGAAACCATTGCCTCTAGTTCTATCACTGTCTACACGAGAGAAAAGGCCGACCCCTAGCTCACCACAACCTCCCTTCAGGAAGTTATAGAGTGCTATAAGGTCTCCCCTGAGCCTCCTCTTCTCCAGGCTGAACAATCCCAGCTCCTTCAGCCGCTCCTCATAAGGCCTGTGCTCCAGGCCCCTCACCAGCTTCGTAGCCCTCCTCTGAACACGTTCCAGGGCCTCAATGTCTTTCTTGCAATGAGGGGCCCAAAACTGAACACAATACTCGAGGTGCGGCCTCACCAGTGCTGAGTACAGGGGGATGATCACCTCCCTGCTCCTGTGGCCACACTATTTCTAATGCAGACCAGGATGCCGTTGGCTCTCTTGGCCACCTGGGCACACTGTCGGCTCATGTTCTGTTGAGCATCGACCAACACCCCCAGGTCCCTTTCCTCTTCACAGTCATCCAGCCACTTGTCCCCAAGCCTATAACGCTGCATGGGGTTGTTGTGGCCAAAGTGCAGGACCTGGCACTTGGCTTTGTTGAACCTCTTCCCATTCACCCCAGCCCAGCAATCCAGCTCATCTAAATCCCTGTGAAGGGCCTCCCTTCCCTCAGGCAGATCGACACCACCTCCCAACTTGGTGTCATTTGCAAACTTACTGAGGGTACACTCAATCTCCTCATCTGGGTCATCAATAAAGATATTAAACAAGATAGGCCCCAGTACCGACCCCTGGGGGACACCACTTGAAAGAGGTTGCCAGCTGGACTTCACTCCATTAACCACCACCCATTGGGCTCGGCCCTCTAGCCAGTTCCTTACGCAAAGGATATACCTGTCCAGACCATGGGCAGCCAGTTTCCGCAGGAGAATCCTGTCAGAGACCGTGTAAAAGGCTTTGCTGAAGTCTAGGTAGGTTACATCAACAGCCTTTCCCTCATCTACCAGTCTTGTCCCCCAGTCATAGAAGGAGATGAGGTTGGTCAAGCACTACCTGCCTTTCATGAACCTGTGCTGGCTGGGCCGGATCCCCTGGATGCCACGCATGTGCCGTGCAATCTCACCCAAGGGGATTTGCTCCATGATTTTCTCCAGTACTGAGGTCAGGCTGACAGGCCTGTAGTTCCCTGGATCCTCCCTACAGCCCTGCTTGAAGATGGGAGTCACATCAGCAAGCCTCCAATCCTCTGGGACCTCTCCAGTTAACCAGGAGTGTGGGTAGATGGCTGAGAGCAGCTCGGCAATCACCCCTGCCAGCTCCCTCAGCACCTGAGTATGTAGGCCGTCTGGTCCCATGGACTTGTGACAGTCCAGATGGAGGAGGAGCTCTCTGGCTGTCTCCAAATGAATCGTTGGAGGAATATTCTGAGTAGTGTCCCACACTTCCAGATCAGGGTATAAAATGGCTGGAGGATAACTGGTCTGGCTATTAAAGGCAGATGTAAAGAAGGCATTGAGGACCTCAGCCTTCTCCTTGTCCTCAGTAGCCACATTCCGTGCTGCATCAAATATAGGATGAAAATTTTCCCTGTTTCTTCTTCTACTGTTAATATATTTATAAAAGGATTTTTTACTCTCTTTTACTGCAGTGGCCAATCTGAGTTCAAGTTGGGCTTTTGCCTTCCTAACTTCCTCCCCTGCATACCTTAGCTACTTCCCTGTAATCTCCCCAAGTAGCCTGTCCCTTCTTCCAGAGGACAAATAATTTTTTCTCCCTCTTTTTCTCCCGGAGTCTAACAGTAGTTCCTGGCTCATCCACACTGGTCATCCTCGCCTACGGCTCTCTTTGCAGCACTCAGGGACAGCCTGTTCTTGTGCCTTTAAGATTTCCATCTTGAGAAGCGTTTAGGCTTCCTGGACCCCTTTACCCTTCAGAATTTACTCCCAAGGGACCCGTGCTACAAGAGCCCTGAACAGATCAAAATCCGCCCTCTGGAAGTTCATGAAAGTAGTTTTGCTGGTCACTCTTCTGACATCTCCAAGAATTGAGAATTCTACAATTCCATGGTCGCTCTGCCCAAGACAGTCCCCAACCTTCACTTCTCCCACCAGTCCTTCTCTGTTAGAGAAGAGCAGGTCTAGCAGGGCATCACCCCTGGTAGGCTCTCCTACCAGTTGCATAAGGAACCTATCTTCCACACACTCTAGACACTTACTGGACTGCTTCCTCTGTGCTGTATTATATTTCCAACATATATCAGGGAAGTTGAAGTCTCCCACGAGAACAAGTGCTGGTGATTGCATGACTTCTGCGAGCTGCTCATAGAATGCTTCATCCAATTCTTCATCCTGATTAGGCGGTCTATAACAGACCCCCACCAAGATGTCTCCCCTACAGGCCTCCTCCTGATCCTTACTCGTAGACACTCGACTCTGTCATTCCCAACCCCAAGCTCTTGAACATCAAAACACTCTTCAGTATAAAGGGCCACACCACCACCCTTCTTTCCTCATCTATCCCTTCTGAAGAGTTTGTAACCATCTATCACAGCACTCCAGTCATGGGAGTGATCCCACCATGTTTCGGTAATAGCAACAAGGTCATAATTAGCCTGACTGTTCTTGCTTGTTGCTCATGCTGCGTGCATTGTATAGAGCACTTCAGTTGAGTCATCTGCCTCACCCCCAGCTCAAGCATCATTTCCCTAGGCTCATCTCTTGTGAGGCCTGTTTTGTCCCCTTCCCCCTTCATAGCTAGTTTAAAGCTCTTTCAATAAGCCCTGCTAGCTCCTGTGCTAGGATTTGTTCCCCCTTTGAGATAGGTGGGTTCCATGGACAGACAACAGGCCAGGGGCTGAGTAAACTGCCCCATGATCAAAGAACCCAAACTTTCTGGCTCGACACCAGCCTCTGAGCCAATTATCCATTACTCATGCTTTCTGATCCCTCTCAGTGTCCCTCGCTGCCCCTAAATGTATAGAGCAGAAGATCACTTGAGCTCCTGCTCCTTGAACTAAGTACCCTAAAGCCCTGAAATATCTTTTCATAGTTCATAGGCTTCTCTGGGCAATTTCATCACTGCCCACCTGAACTATGAGGAAAAGAAAATAAGCAGTGGACCTAACCAGCTTTGGGAGTTTCCAGGTTATGTTCCTGACCCGGGCCCCAGGAAGGCAGCGCACTTCCCGATGGTTCGGGTCCAGTCTGCATATGAAGCTCTCCATTCCTCTGAGAGGGGAATCACCCCCCATGAGCACCCTTCATTCTTTCCTGACAGAGGCAGTCTCAAGGCGTGGGGGTGACTGCCTTGCCCTAGGCTCTCTCCTAGGCAGATCCTCCATCACCTCTCCACTTACCTCCCCTTCAGCTCCCAGCAACTGGAACCTGTTGCTTAGCAGGAGCTGGGAAAGTGGGATAGGCAGGCGGGGGTGTCTCCTGTGACACCGAGCAGGGACTCTCTTCCAACCCTCCTCATCAGTCAGGTCTGTCCGACTATGACAGGGCAAGGGGTCCACCACCCTTCTGGGGGTATTTTCCCAGAACTCTTCCCTCTGGTAAGCCAGCCACTCCACCAGTCACTCCACCAGTCAATCTCCTGCTCACACTCCCTGATGGTCCTAAGTCTCTGCACCTCTTCCTTGAGCTCCACCACCAGGCTCACACCTAACATAGGTGGAATCCCTTCCACCCTCCCCAGGCAGCAGCAGACTCAGGCACTCCCTGCAGCCAGAGACCTGAACAGCTGCATTTCTAGGCAGGCCATCCGAGTTGCCACAGTCTTCTTAGAATAAGCCCGCTGTCTGATGGAGATCACGAGCCTGTGGTCTCAGAAACTGACAAGGAAAGCTGGTCTCCTGAGCAAGGAGGGAACAAAACTTACAGTTCTCAATACTTGACCCACCTCCCACACACACAGATGTAACGCCCTATGGGAAGTGTGTGCTGTGCTCACTCACTGAACCTCCCCATTCTCAGTGAGTAGAAACAATGGTTACTCACCTTGTGTGTTTCACGAGTGGAAGCACTCCTTGAAGATACTTAAAGCTTATTATCAGGTGTGATGGTTAAGGGCAGGTGTTTAAACCATGCTGCTAATGTGCCAGCTTCACCCCTGGTGACTCAGGAGCCTGCCCGCAAGCTGCCAGCTCCCCAGCACATCTACAGTGCTGTTGCTAGCTCAAAAAAAGCCTTAAAAAGAGCTTTTTTTGTTGGCCTATTTACTCCAGATCCATTGCCCAGTGCAGACTTACCTGCTCAGTAGCTAGTCTCTCCAGCAAAAAAGCATCGTGATAGACAGGACATGACTGCTGGATGCTGTTTGCAGCAGCTACTGGGATTGCTCTTTGCATTTGTATCTGTGTGTAGTGTAGAGCAACCCTGGCAATGCCTGCAGTCATGCAGGGGACTCAGCCAACCCACAGCCAGCCCAACTGGGGAACTGTGCAGGTGATGTAAAACTGTTGTGGTCATTCCTGCTCTTAGTCATGCCAAAACTTCTGGATTTGTGTCTCCATGTGAGTGATTTTTCTCAGTTTCCTCCTGGCAGTGCAAGAATCTGGATTTTGCTGACTCTTTCTCTCCTTCCTCCCTTCCTTTCTTTCCCTTCTACCGTCAGCCTCAAAACTTCTGGGAGAGCCAAGATATTTACTGAGCTCCTACACAGATTCTTCATGTCTTTGCAGTTATGTTTCTGTAATTAATTACTTGTTATTTGTATGGCTCCAGAATTGTATAGTTACAGCGCAGATAGATTCTAGCACTGAAGAATGCGCAGTGGGAATTCTGTAACGTTAAGCATCCTTAGTGCATTTAAGGACTCCTGTGCTGTGAGCATATGTCATGGTTTTATGATTTTTGGTTATCAGTATTCCATACCATAACATCATGTAATGCACTGGGGGTCTGACTGTTGATGCTCAAGTTCCGGGTGCCTGTCTGGAACAGAAGAAGAACTACATTCCCCTGGGGGCTTTGTGGTCAGTGAGGAGATATAACTTCTGGCATGGTCACCTGATGTTCTCTTCTTCACCTGCTCTTCTCCGTCTGCTCTTCTCCGTCTGCTTTTCTTTATCAGCTCAGCTGGACTGCACTTCTCACCTCAGCATTGTGGTGAGGCCTATCCACCTTTCACACACTCTCTCTCTCTCTTATTATATTTTGCTGATACTATGTTTAGTAAATCAGTTTGTTTCACCTCAGAGCATTGCCGCTGTTTTCAATTATTCCGGGGTCCCCTGTTTCCCTTTTCTGGAGGCGCGGATCTGCGGATTCCTCCACCGCGCTGGTCACGGAACCGGGCTGAACTGGCCTGTTTTGACGGCATATAGCACTAATTGTGTTTGAATGATATCCACTTCACAGTTCCAGTGAAATACTGAAAATGGTAAGTGCAACTGAGGACAAACAGCTGATGCTTGTACACGCTGATTTTAATCCTGCAAGATATTCGGGGCTGGTGCTCCCTCTGGTGGTTAAAAGTACTATTTTAGTAAAGGATTGACTTCCTCACCACTGTTTCTCCACTAGATCAACTCTGAGCTAATCATGGTTCTGTAAAAGAAGTTTAAAAGTGTGGAGAAAAACACAGTCAAGAGTGCTACTTGGATCCCACAATAGTGTTTCCCACTGTGTAGTGTAATTATGGGTCTGACACCTCAAAGCCAATTATTTTGAGTGCTCACTGTTATATCAGCTGAAGGAGCAAATACAGAGCTGGTATTCACCTCTCATGCGGTTTGGGTTAGTCTGTCTAGGAACCGTGTAGGTCACTGCAAGGCTGTTGTGCATTCCTGTTGATTTTACAAGGTCACAGTGTTAACAGTTGCATCTAGAACTCATCTCTATCAAAAGCAACATTTGAGAGTATTTCTAACATCCGACTGAGGAAAGGAAAAAAAAAAGGAGGAATGCTGAAATGTCAGGCCCTTTTTCTCTCTTATTGGAAAACCACATCCTCAGCCTCATTTGAAAATGTTACCTTTCTTTGCTGTCCGTGCCCTTGGTAGTGTTTCAGTTCAATGAATATGAGCTTTGGAAAATGGAATGTGTATGTTTGTGAGAGAGGAAGCTTGAACTTTGAACGGATGTTGGGTTCAGCATTGACACCGGTCTGGAAATGGCTGTCCTGCACGTTCAAGCATTTGTTGGCCCTGAGCTCAGTTCCTCCTGCAACAGAGGCACAGCTGATGAGTTCTGGTAGATGAACTCCATCCAGCTGCACCATGCCAGCGTGAGAAGCTGCTGCTGTAGCCTCTCTGCCTTGTGTGGCTGCATCTTCCCATCAGCTCAAGCAGCTGCCTGGTGAGTTTCTCAGCTCATTGAGGCCAGAGCGAGCTCACCCACCGAGGGAAAGTGAGGGGATTTAGTGAGTTGATGTGGTGCAGTGATGCTGGGGGGGAATCATCAAAGCTGCTGTAAGAAAGGGTGATGGTACACCATCCGTTTCAGTGGAGTGGAGAAGCCACCTTAGCTGGTTAGGCTGTCTCAGCTGCCTTTTGGATCTCACCCTAAAATTGAGTTTTACACATTTTCAGAGGAAGGGCAGTCACATGCCTGTCTCTTCATCTCTACCATGGGATGATCTCTGGCAGAGGCAAACCAAACAGGAGGAGCTGGCTGTGTGATAATCAATTAAATGATTCCAGAAGGCTCTGTACGTTGTTGTTCACCACATGCCTGAGTCTCCGGAGAGCTGGAGAATGCAACATATGTACTAGCCCAGCCTTTGCATGGAGCCCGCAGTTCTGCAGGCATTTGATTTATATCCATGTTATCAGTCTTTCAAGACTAACATCTCCCTGTCCAGCACTCCCTAGACAAAATAATAGGGGAAATAATTTATAATGTGGTGCTGGTTGTTTCCTCCCCCTCAAATTTGATTTATTACAGTTAACTCTTCTAAAACTACTTGCTTCATGTGACTCTTGCACTGCCATCTGCAGTTGTTCCATGTGTGAAACAGTATTTCATGGCTAATTTGGAAGGATAAATGCTAGCAAAAAACTTGGCCGCTATGGCTATGCTTTTTACAGGCTCATCTCATTTTGGAAGTCCATTCTCAAACTATCTAATGTGAAGGCATTTGGTTGCATGTCACAGAAGTGGGACTACAACAAGCCTCTTGCTGATCAAATAGGTGAAACAGTGAGTGAGCACATGCTGTCTTTCTGTGTCTCCACATTTTCAACAGCAGCTGAGTGGCAGGATGTTCATCTTTGTGAGCTGAATAATGAATTCTTTTTGTGTTTTCTGGCAGCTTTTGTTGAATCAGTGGAGGTACAGAAGATTTGGTTACATCTGTTTTAATTTCTGAATCTCATGAATTGATTTGTAAGAAGCAGAAGCTCTTTCAGTGTTACTTGCCAAGGTTTTGCAGCTGTGAATATTGGAACATGAACAATATGTAGCCCTTGCAGTCAGAGTCTCATGCTCTTCATGTACTGCAGCTAGAAATCTCAGTGCTGAGAAAAAAATAAGTGGGGTAGCAGCAGAGGTCTAGTGATTGCCAATTAATGTAGTGTGGATGCTTAATGAGTTGCAGCATAAACATAGTGCAAACATTATTAGGCTTTTTGTCTGAAACATTAGGTAAACAAAGGAGCTGGGCAGGCAAGAAAGAAAGGGATGCTGCTCAAGTATTTCCTTGCAATTCAAGGCATCCTCAGGACATGCTTATGTCTCTGCTGCAGAATGTAGTAGGTGATATCTTCATCTAAGCTTGCAGTTGTAAATAAGACACTTGGGGTAGGAAAGATGCAGTATAAATGCTGCTACTCAGGATTCTCTGTGAGTTAATTTCAGTTAATGTAGGGCATGTGGAGCTCAGCATTGACATGATATTACTGCTTCTGATGGTGGAGTCTCTGTATTCTCTTGTTCAATGTAGACATCTTGAGCCTGATAGAGTTTTACTGTAATTCAGTGCATTTTCACTGATGCCAAAGATGCCAGAAAACACATCATATGGTGTAAGTTGGTAATACCCAAATCACTGAAGTATTGAAGTTAGATCTTTGTTCACTAGTGAATGCTGGAAGAGATGCTTATTTCTTTACAAGTTCTGCCACACTAGCTCCCTAAAACTGTTATGAGGAGAGGAAATCTGACAAATGGACTAAAGAAAGGACCTAGAAAGTAGGATACATCCTTAGGTCTTGCTGGGATAGGTTTTCCTAATTTCTGTAAGTTTCATGGATGACATGGAGGACGAATGCCCCATTATCTATCTGTACACATTTAGTCTACTTACCCAATACTTTGCTGTGAAATTAGATGGGAAAGCAAAGAAGAGAGTGGATTGTAAGCAGTGTGTAAGTCTGTGCCCCCTGTTAGAATACATAGCTGAGGTGGCAGCTCATATGCAGAGAGGTCCTGTTGCTTGCATACCCTCAGAGCTGATTCAACCAGTTTTATGTTTCCTTACTCCCTTCTGACAAATCACAGGCAAAAATATAAGCTCAGTTTTGTGTCAGAAACTGTGAGTCTGCAGTACTTGGGATAGGACTCCACACTCTCAGGAGTTTTGCTCTAAAGGCCTCTGTCTTGGATGCCCAGAAGGACGAATAGCCACATACTTTTCCTCCTTTTGTCCTAACAGTTAATGCTGGTAAAAGCAACGTTCCTGTGGAAATCTGGATATATGTTAGCTCAAAGTGACCCTGAGCAGCTCCCGCCACTATGCTTCACCTTTCAGGGAGAACAACCTGGGAGGCTGGAGGTAGCCTTGCAGCACTGGTGGTGGTTGTCTTGGAAGCCCAAGTTGTTATTTGTGTTAAGCTTTGAGTTAACTTCTTTGGCAAGATGAAATGGTTGTTACTTCAGTGAGTGATTTACAGGCACAGTAAAGGCCTTTTACAGTGCCAGAACAGTCTTCAGGGAGCCTTCAAATAAATGAAAATCAGATCTGTAAACCCCAGTTTTATTTTTCTGTAAGAAAGGCAGAATGAGCACTTTACTGTGTTGCAGAGTCCAGTGGTTGAAAGCATGTTGAAATCCTCAGGATGACAGAACTCCTGAATGCAGGAAGCATTATTAGCTGTGTTACATATGACTCATACTTCTATGTAGGTGTCATAATAATCTTGTTTTCTTCTCATTTGCACATATTGTACTTTCCTTAGTAATGGAAAACCTTGCTTTATGTACTTGAGTGTCTTCTGTCTTCTTAATAGATCTCCCAGCAGGTCACAAAAGCAAGTGGCCACAGTTTAGTGTAAAATCCTGTTCTGGAGTGATTACTTAAGAATTTGGACTTTGCACTGACCTGGATATATGTTTCTTCATCTGTTCCACTATTTTCTTTGTTTTGCAGTGTTTTGTGATAACGCCCCACACTGCCTCGGATTTTATAACTAGAAAATATTATTATCAAAGCCTAACAATGAATGCTGAGGGGTAAATTAAAATGCTGTTTTGGTGCTTCAAGAAAAAAAAAAAACAACTGTTTATTTCCCTCAGAAGGTAATTTTTAATTGAAAAAAAAAAACAAAACATTTTTTTTCCTGTGAGGAAAGAGAGGAGATTCAATATGAGAATTTTTTCCTGAGAGGAGATTTTAATAAATGAGTGTTGTTTTGAATTTAGAAATGCCATTCCCCCAGTTTGCATGGCCTGGGTCTACCATGACAGCCAGTCCAGTAAACATACCATGAAGAGGGAGTGGACACCTCGCACCTCAGAATTCTGCTCATTGCAGATTTCTCCTCATTGCACTCTACAACTTCCTGAAGGCAGGTTGTGATGAGGAGGGGTTTGGCCTCTTCTCCCCAGCAATGAACAGGACCCAGGGAAATGGCCACAAGTTGTACCAGAGGAGGTTTAGGTTAGACATAAAGAACTTTTTCTCTCAGAGAGGTCAGGCACTGGAATGGCTGCCCAGGAAGGTGGTGGAGTCGCCATCCCTGGCAGTGTTCAAGAGGCGTCTGGATGAGGAGCTGTGAGATCTGGTTTAGTACTTGTGGTAGCAGCGGTAATGGGAGGACAGTTGGACTAGATGATCTTGTAGGTCCTTTCCAACCTTGTGATTCTATGATTCTATGTTCCATCAGCAACCCATGCAGAAGCGTTACAAACAAGTTATGGTGTTACTAAACCAAAACAATTCTCACAATTAGCTTTGTGTTGGACCCTTTTTTTTTTTTTCCCCATGGCAGCAGTCCTGTTTACTGAGCACTGATTTGGGGGGAGATGTTAAGGGTAGGGCTGAAAGGATGAAGTGAGGCATTTTCAGACATTCTCCTTCTCTAACTTCTTCCATTTTTTCTTCTTCTCAGCAATGTGCAGGAGTGGCAGCACAATTTTTGATGGGACTGGTTGTTACTCTGACACTTAGCTCACACTACATACCATGTAACAGGGGCTGTAAGTGATGGGTGTGTTTCTGCATCCCTTTCTTTGAGGCTTGAGATACAGTGGAAGTTACAGCCCAAATGCGCAGAAACTCAGGCCAGCAGGAACAACTTCAGCAAAAGCACTGAGTACAGCTAGTGCCAGTAGATTTCTTTCATTTCCCCTAAAGTCATTTCTCTGTGCAAAGTTGTTATTTTGCTTTCATTTCCCCTCTGTTTTCTCATGCTCTTATAATCTCCATCATGGTTTACTTCAATCCTTCCTGCCTGGCCCTGTTCTTCTTACCCATCAGTCATCTCTGGACTCCGTGGTTCCTTCATCTCAATAAAATCCTACCCAAGGGACACCACTGTCAACCCAGTCACTCCACAACTTCCAGTCCCTGCCATCTTCGGGAACCATCTACAGGAATCATGAACTAGCACCATGTCTCTGAGTCATTGCACTGCTTCCTCTGCCAGCTTATCACAATATTTTCTTTGCAAGATACCCATTTTACCATCTCTTTAAGACACGGATGTTGTTCTTCTCTTGTGTGCTCAGTCCTCGACTGACCCCATACCAACTACCAGGACATTGCTGATATTCTTTATCCTGAGCAAATAGGAAAATTCATGATTCTAAGATCCCACTAGCAATTCACTGGTTAATTATAAATAGCAATTGACTTTAGATTTGCTTAATTTGCTGTTTGCAGGCTTTGACATGTGGATGTGGATTTTTTTCCCCTTTTTCCGTCTTTATTTGGACAGTGTTCCTCTTAGTTTCATTGGTGAAAAGTGAAAGTGCAATGGTAGCAGAGTTGATCTAGAATGTAGATGGATTTCATTTTCTGCCTCTAAGTTTATCTGTTTTAAATACATTTGGGTTAATAACGAGTGTACAGAAAGTATGTCCATATAGCTATAAAGAAGCTAAAGGATGGCAGAGTTCAGCTTCTTCAGATGATCCTATATAATGAAACACTGGCTCTGAACCACCTGAAACTGAAGACTGAGAAGCCTATTCTCCAAAATCCACTGTTGTGAATGATGCTTAAGAGGAGTCGTAGTGACTATTCATACAGTAGTGGCTGAACAGTGATATTTGCAGTTTTCAGGAATACAACTGCTGGTTTGGAGTGTTAGATTTACTACCAGGATATAGTAGTATAGGGTAAGATAGATCTTAATAGAAGGAAAGAGGCCTTCCTGGTCCCAGGGGTATGAATATGCTATGAAAAGTTCTGTCCAGGGAGACAGAAATGAATTTTCTGTTTAAATTCAAAGATTGTTTTCTATCATGCTGTACTTACCCTTTGCCAGCCTGTTATCAAACAGAAATATTTCTTTGTTTATAATAACCCATCATTGAAAGACCAGCACAAACTGTTGTTTGTCATATCTAACTTCTTACTCCCTGGCAGGTTTTTTTGAGCACAGAAACAGGGGATATGTGGGTTGCTAGAAAAAGCAATTTAAATTGTGTTGTTGCTAATGGGTTTTCTTCTTCCCACAGGGAGAAAGAGGCTTTCCGGGAATACAGGGTGTGATTGGGTTTCCTGGAATGCAAGGACCTGAAGGTCCCCCTGGGCCACCAGGGCTTAAGGTAAGAATTAAACTTTAATATTTAAAACACTCAGATTTCCCTAAATTGTTGTCCCTTGGAAAGACAGAGATCTCTCTTTTCCTTTACAGGGTGATACTGGAGAACCAGGACTGCCAGGAACAAAAGGAACAAGAGTGAGTTCTAACTTACATTTTTGCATTTCTAAAGACTGTGGGCTTATGTATGTCTCAGACTTCATGTTTGCTTTCAAGTGAGCACTTTGAGTCAGTCAATGGCATCCCCTTGTGCTGCACAGTAATTTCAAGACTCTTGCTCTTGCCTTTGAAGTTCATTGTGCAGTCAGTGCTATTCTTCCATTTGTATTTTCACCTGTTGCTTACCACTTTATCAGCAGCTCTGATTTTGATATTCCTTTGATACCTTTCTGACTTACTGAGAGCCTCTATTCTAACTTGAATATGAACCATCTTACCTCCTTGAATCACTCAATTGGATAAGCTGATACACTTGAAAGCACAGATATGTTTAAAATGTGCACCAGATGCAGAGACAAATTAAAGCTGGTGCAAAGATACTGTCTTTTTCAATACTAAGGGAGACTCTAAACATGCCTATAATTTTTCTATTGTAATTTCTGTTTAATGTGGTACTCTTATAACATATAATTAGCACATTATATTAACCAAGGCCATGTCTTTTGGGATTTTGTCAGATATTAAGCTCATTCTGAGCTTTCCCTCATTTTACAATGTGCCAGTGAAAGAAAATTTGAGTGACTTGATGAGCATTGATACATTTTGAGATATGCCATCTTGTCCACAGATCTTCAAGATAGTATCTCGATTCAGTTCTCCATTTGACTGCAGCACTTGGTATTCATAAAATCAGTTTCAGTGTCTAAGCTGCTACAGGGAGATATTCTGCTAGATCAAGAAATCCTTATTTAAATCCACGATGTTCATGATATCCAGCATATTAACGTAAATTAGAATCCCTTGGCAAATAGTAGACTGTACTTTAGCAATGAAAAAGGTTAGGGAGATGCAAATATGCTTTTTCATCTGGAATCTCATACATCTTTTCTGCTTCGCAATATATGTGCTAAGTAGTATTGCATGTAAAAAATAAACTGGCATGATGAAAATGATGTGCAAGTTTGCACTCTTGAGCTGTTACACTAGAAGGCTCTTCAAGAAGAAAAACCCTTGGTTTTCTTTTTCTTTTATTTTTTTAATGATAAAAATGAAATTGACACTCTGACGTGGCTGATGAAAGATGGAGAAGCATCTTTACAATGTGCCAGCATTCACTTTTGCTATGAAGAGGTGCCTACAGTAAATTTCATGCTGTGAAGCATGGATGTGAGAAGACAGAATCTGTATTCCTTTTTACATGTGCATAAGACTCTGATCCAGTTCCTAAACAATAAAATATATATCGTTGCTTAAAAAGTTACAGAAATATAAAAAATTGTGTTCTGTTATCAATTACTAAAATATCATGATTAGGAGGTTTGAAGGTCAGGAATAGTCTGTCAAGAGAGTTTAAAAAAACTTTTTCTCATTTTTTTGGCTTTCACCATAGGCAAGGAGCCTAGGGTTGCAGCTTGTCATTGGTGTTTCATGGTTTTGTCATTTCAGATTTCCAAATTCACTATGTTTTTTGTCAATTGCAGGGCCCACCAGGACCATCAGGATTTCCAGGAAACCCAGGCATCCCTGTACGTGTGATGTATATATATTTTTAAAAGAACATCAGAAGTGGACATCAGGTGACATCTGGCCTGGATTAATGCCATATTGCTAATTTCTGTACTTCCTTTTCATGCAGGGCATTCCTGGACAAGATGGCCCTCCTGGTCCACCTGGGATTCCAGGATGCAATGGCACAAAGGTGACACTTCCATACGTTTGTAACAGTATCTCTGTGTTGAAATAAAAGCATCCCTCAAGTATATGTTCTCTAAACAAAAGCAATTTCTCTGTTCCCTGTAGGGTGAAAGAGGTCCAGTAGGTCCCCCAGGTTTACCAGGACTGACTGGGAGCATAGTAAGTAGATTCTGTTTGCTTCATTCACTTGTTTCAACTCTGATCCTTGAAATGTAGATAGTATTCTGTGGAGGTATATAGATTACGAAATGTAAAATACACAGTACTGGAGAGTAAGGTGTTGGGCAACCTGATCTTGATGGGGACTGGAGAGTAAGGTGTTGGGCAACCTGATCTTGATGGGGATGTCCCTGTTCATTGCAGGGGAGTTGGACTAGATTGTCTCCAGAGGTCTATTCCAACTCTAAGGATTCTGTGGTTCTATGAAGAAAATAACATCAAATATGTCTTTTTTTTTTTTTTTTCACAGGGACCCCCAGGTCCTCCTGGAATGAAGGTACATTTTGTCCTAAATGTGTTCATATCCTCTTTGAAACAGTCAGAATTAGGATGAAATCTACACCTTGTGAGACTATCAGCCCTTATTTAAGGACTGAAAAATTGTACCAGGATTCTTCACTTTGTACTCAGCTCTTTATTGCCCCTAAGCAAAGGCTGTGGAGAAGCATCTGGTTCATTACAGTTGAATGTATGAGTTGTTCTAGACAGGTTTTAAGAATGTAATTATTAGATGGAATACAATAGGAAAAAATAGTACAAATTGTTAATGATGTATAAGTAGCAGAGTGGACACTAAGTTATGCATAAAAATTTAGGTAAGTTTTATTGTTCCAAAATTTGTTTTGATTCTGACTTTTCATTTATGTAAACCACTCCATATAGAGAAAATTCTGGAGAAAATGTCTGATAGCCCCCCAAAACATTGAAAGTTTGTACGGAAAAGCAGGAAACAATGGAATTTTTTGGTATCAGAAAAAAAAAATATGTAAAAAAGTGGATAACAATTGGAATAGTTTTCCAGAATTCCAGAATTTCCAGGATTCATTTTTTGAAGGAAAAGGATTATATGAATGACTTTTATTTCCAAATTAGGTATAAGGATAGGATCTCAGCCTACTTCCATTAGCAGTTCCATTAGCAGCCAGACCAGGTGTTCTGATTCTTAACCTTTCAAATTTTGCATAGCTCTAACTTTCTTCTTAACTTAATATTATTGTTTTTGAATGTATTTGAATGGATGTTGAAGTACTGTTCTTTTTGTTTTCTAATTATAGGGAGATCCAGGTGAAGTGATTGGTCTTTTACCTCCTAGTGTGCTAAAAGGTGATAAAGGCTTTCCTGGCCAACCTGGACTACCTGTAAGTCTAAATGATGTTTGAATAGCTGTGAGCTTAAATTAAAATTAAATAAATATCACAACACTGAAGAATATGTATCACCTTTTAATTTTAACTTTCTATCTCTTATAGGGTCCACCTGGAACTCCAGGGTTTCAGGGACCAATGGGGCCACCAGGGATTCCAGGAGAACCAGTAAGTTTCTCTTCTAATGACTCACTTACAGAGCTCTATTACAGGAAAATCCTGCAAGGTGTTTGTTAGATATGGGTAAGACAACCTGCCTTTCCAGGCTTCACGTTTAGTCTTCTGAACTCTGACAAGATTGAGAAGGTACATGGTTTTCAAAAGCAGCTGCTCCTAGAGTCCTTTTCTTGCAGATTTGGAGTTTTCTTTTGTAGGAATCGAGTTGTAATAGTTATTGTTCCTTTTTTTTCCTCTTCTTTCACTTAGTTTATAGAAAGTAAATCACAAAATAGCAGCCAGATCTAAATAAAATGTTTGCTGAGATTGTTCTTGTGGGCAGTCCAGTAAGTACAGTGGAAAGCAAGACAGTACCAACTCCCTGTCGTGTGGATAATTGCCAAATGTTTAAGGCACTTTACTTGAAATATCTGGTGGAACGTACTATCTTCTCTTCCTGTGATGGCTGCAGGTAACAATAGCAGAAATCAGTTATTTCCATCTCATGAAAGTCCACTCAGTATTTCTGGCTATTGCAGTGAGCACCTGCGTTAGAATGCTTATCCTGTTGTAAAGGACCTACAATTCAGTAAACATTTGCACTTGTTGAGGTAAAAAAGAACAAGTTTAATGAAAGATGAACATTAGTATTTACCACAGGTAGTCAGCAGTGCACAAAACTGGGGGAAAAAAGTCAGCAATAAAGTTATTTTGCAGTACAGCACCATATATTTTGTGTGATTATCTCTTGCATGAATAGATCCAGCACACCTAACTGAAAAGAAAGGTCTGATGAAAGACCTTTGACAGTTTCTGTTCATATATATTATGTAGGCTAAGTTAGGAGTTACAGACAGTAGCAGAAAAATACTTTTTATCTCAACTTAGTAGAAAGATCTGCATTTTTGCTGTAATATGGAATTGTTCCACCTAATATACCATATACACATCTGCTAAAAATTACTGTCTTGTAGGGTCGCCCAGGGCCTCCAGGACCCCCAGGAGAGAAGGTAAGTTATTTGTATTAAAAAGATTGTCTACTTATTACCCCCAAATTTGGAAACTAATGATCATAAAGAACGTATTTTTTTACAGTTTGAGATCAATTTTTATGTCTTAATGGGGGGCATCACATTGAGATATTTTTAACTTTTTGTTTGTTGGGTTTGGTCTCTTATCCCAGTTGATCAAGTTAGTAGAAATTACAACATTCTGTGATTATTTGGGCTTATTTTAAAATGTCAAAATTTATCAGTAAAATGTTAAGAGAAGACCATACTGACATTAAAATGATCTGTAAAATTTTGTTCTATATATTTTTTTCACACATTGTTGTGACGCCTGAAAGATTAGGATGTGATTTATTTGTTTCACATGTGCCTTTAAAAGACATTTAATATCTTTTATAACTTTCTTTGACTTTAGTTATGTACAAAATATGTTGATATGTGTGCATGTATGCACATTAGGGTGCACATATTCATGGCTGATAAAAATGTACTTAACATCTGTAATTTTTATTTTCAGGGCTACATGGGCTTGGGCTTTCAAGGTCCCAAAGGTGAAAAGGTATGTATTTTTAGAAGACTGAGGGGGCAACTGTCAGAAATATTCTGGAGACTATATTGTTTTAAATAAATAAACTCTTGTAATTAACCTATGGAGAAAGTCAGTACAATGGCATTGTGGATTTGGGGCAACTTGAGTAAATCAAATCTGTAACTTATAGCTAAGGGAATAGAATTCATGAGCAGTCATAGAGTTTGGATATGATAATATCAGCACTGCCAGGTTATTTATAAAAATGGTGAATATCCCATCACACAGCACGGCACTTCATGCTGTCCAACTCCAAGTTCTTTGCTGCAGTCATACCTTTCTTATTTATGTCCTGTTGGTAGGTTTTACACAGTGATACTGCTTTCCTGCCTGCTCCACGACTGTTTCAGAATTGATGTTTTGCTGGGTTACCATGTATTAGCTTTGGTAACTGATCCTGTGTATTCTCTTTGCCTTGGCCCATCAAGTGGGAGGTAACACTTATGAAGATTAGTGTTATCTTTCCCAATAGGCTCTAGGCTGAAATGCTTTATGTTGCACTGTCAGAAGGCAAGAAATGCTTGGCAATCATCGGTTTTTGGGTAAACTTGTGTCTGAGCCCTTCTCTACCAGCTTCTCATGAATGTCATTGGCAGAGGCCTTTTGGAGTATAAGTAAAATATATTACAAAGGTGTTTGATGTTTTGTATTTTTTTTTTAAATCCACTATCTTATTTATGTATTTTGAAACACAGTTTTCTCACTGAATAGGATTTTTCATGAGATTGTACATCACTGAAATTAAATTGTTATCATAAAATTGCTTGAAAATTTTTGACAACAGCAGTATGTGGAGATTTCTTGGATATGTTAGCTTTATGTGTGAAAAATAAATGGTATTGATATGTGTTACTGCTTGGCAGAAATGCATCCATCCTTTATGGAAGGGTTTTACTTTCCTTCTGCATTATATAAGCAGATGAAATTCTTACCCTGTTGTTGATGTATAAATACTAAAACAGAGTATGACCTACTTTTGTCTTCCTGAAGTTGACCTCAATACTGTTTTTAATGGAATATCCCAAATTTGGTGTTGACAGGGAGAACAAGGTATCCAAGGTCCCCCAGGACCACCAGGACCAACCCCACACATGAAAGAAAAAGGAAGCGAAATCATAAAGGGAGAAAAGGTGAGAGCTTAAATGATTGATCTTGTTGTACTCTTTATCACAGTTTAGGCATTGGAACTAGCAAGAAAGATAAAAGAGGAGGAAGAAAATACTGAGTCACCTTCATCTTACTTATCAAAATTGTTTTACTTTATGTAATGAATTTTCATGGTCTTCTTAGAATTTTCTCAGAAAAGTATGATGATAAATGCATCAATGATTGCATAAATAAGTAATGCATATAACCACAGACTGAAGACTTTCCGAAGAAAGAGGATTGATAAGCATAGCCCTGCGAACCACAGATTTTATAAAAAATTCTATTAAATAGCTTATGCTGGGCTTCTCATCTACAGAATCACCTCTAAAATCTGATGCTAATTAATTTTTCAATTATTGAAAAATACCCTTTAAGCAATGTATACTAGCATAATAAATTAGCTTAATGGATTCAATTTTTGTGTTTTGTCCAATTTCTTTTTGCACATCCTGCTATCAGGCATAATTCATGGAGTGCAGAACCAAAGTAATCATGCTGTCTGACATGAAGAAATAAATGATTAAAACACTAAATGAATTATGAGTAAAATTCTACATACTAATCTGCATTTTTGTCATTTCTTTAGGGTGAGCCAGGTGAAAAGGGGGAGCAGGGAGTCCCAGTAAGTACCATGCTTTTTTTTTAAATTACAATAAAAATATTGAAGAATCTAATGATGGTCCTGAATTTCTTTATGCTTGTTTGATAAAAGCAAACTTACTTTTGAATTTGACAGTGTTATTAATCTGGTCTATATTTATTTTCCAGGGATTGCCAGGCTCAGGTTACAGAGGAGAAAAGGGTGAACCTGGGAAGCCTGGTCCACGTGTAAGTATGCTCATGTTTGTCAGTAACATAATTACAGTCACTGTATTGTTTTCATAAGCCGATTAAACTTAGAAAACATTAGTGAAACATTAAATTTGCTTTATATCAAGCAACTAAAGGCAGATGTACAGTTCAAGAGAGTGATAACATCCAGTTAAAAAATAACATGCTTTCAGATAGCTAAAAACCCCATGTGGGTGCAGTGCTGAAGGCAGAGGCAAGACTCCATTGATCCCAGCTGAAGCAAAATTAGGTCATTCCTGCACAAAAGTAAATGCAAAGTAAGGCAAAGCAGTAGGCAGTCAAAATTTTCTTGTGTTATACGCTCTACATTGTTAGCTGTGTTAAGACTCTATAACAAATGCATGACAGTATCACTCACTGTATTTAGAAATTGTGTACCTATGGCTGTATGTTTAAGCAGAGTGGAATTTGGCTGTTTTATAGGGAAAGCCTGGAAAAGATGGTGAACCAGGACCAAAAGGAGAACCCGTATGTATTTCACTGAATTTTCAATACTATTTTGAACACTGTCTGTATGTCTGTGTGTTATAAGTGGCTGAAATTTTCTAGTCTTCCAACTTGTTCCCTTAAAATTGTGTTCAGCCAGTTTAACTTAAAACTTTGACGCTGCCAGAACTAATATGCAATTGTATTTGTCTTTTCTGGTGTCACCATCTTTTATTTGCAGGGCTTGCCTGGAGATTTTGGGGTTCCAGGACGGCCTGGGGAACCTGGTGCTAAGGTGAGTCACTGCCTTCTCAGAATGACAAGGTATGAGCTTGGCCAGGTCATTGAAACAACACACACATGCAGAGCAGTATTAAATGGATGTTGCTGCGTTGCAAAGTCATTTCTCAGACTAGAAAAAGTAAAAATCAATATTGCTTAGGTATTCCTGGTTTAGGTCTCTTGTATTAATTGATTAATACAGACTTTATTTTTACGAGCTCTTTGCTTAGTCACTGAATGTACAAATGTACATTTCTAAAATTCCTGGTTTATACAGTGTAAAGCAGTGCAGGTGTTACTAGCTAATTGATTATTGCTTATAGCATGCCAGGTGCCTAGCACCTTGAATTTGAATGAATCTGTATCAAAGTGTTCATTTGCTAAGGAAATTCTGTTTTAAGGTGAAGAACATCTGATTTGGATTTATAACATAACCTGTATTTTGATCTAGGGTGAAAAAGGTGATCAAGGTCCTCAAGGGCCTCCAGGAAGAGTAAGTAAAATAAACTGTTTTATTTTAAAATTAACTGAAGATGTACATTTTAAGAAAGTCAAAGCACTCATTGAGGGGGAAAAAAAAAAAAAGAGACTGTGCATATTCTGATCTCATTCAACTCAGTCATGTTCTCAGTTTTTCTCAGTGATAACAAAAGTTGGAAGCCTTATTTTTAAGAATATTTGAAGTTTGGGAAAGGAGCTCTCAAAGCATAAAAATTTTGAATGTTTTTGAATACAAAACTCTTAATCCATACTAACTATCCAAAAGAGAGTTCCAAAGAATGTATGTCAGCTTTGTAGTCTATAATATATTTTATACAGCACATGAAAAATGGGGCTAATCAGCTCAGATATACGCTTGATGTTGCTGCTTTCCCAACAAGTGAGAAAATTCCCAGTGTCTGATAATTTGTATTGAAAGAAGGTGCATGCTTCTTGAGTGTTTTACTGCAGATGTGAGTATGCTGTGTGTATAACTCAAATTAACAGCAGAAATTTCCAGAATAGTATATTTTAAGATGAAAAGTAACGCTAACCTAATGGATCAGTGCTGAGAACTTGCTGAGATTTCTTCACATCATCTTCATTTGGAAAGGTGCTATCAACTTCTCCACTTAACTCCACTATTGATATGAAGAAGTTTTGGTAGAGTAGGAAATCCTTATTTTCTCAGCAACTACAACATTCTCACAACAGTTGTTACTTATCGCTGAGATTGGTGGTATGACCAAAACTTCTCAAAGCTGTTATCACAAAACGAAGTGGCTTCTGTACCATCAGGATGGAATGGATGTGGTAAAACTGGAGCACAGTTGCATGTTTTTAGTGTCCTTGTCTTTGTCCTGTGATTTAGATTATAGATGCTGGACCAATAGATACTTTTGGTGAAAAAGGAGACCCTGGCGTTTCAGGTTTGCCTGGACTAAAAGGTCAAAAAGGTGAAAAAGGTACGTATTTTGACTTCTTTTTTGACTGCTTTTCCTTTTGTGTTAAAGGAAATTAAAAATCCACTCTCTGTAAGCTTAGGGGCTCTATATAATAGCAGAATGTTCCAGTCATTTATCTAATTTTTTTTTCAAGCTACATTTTATCATAGTTTGTGTCATGCTTCTTCTCATTGTAAATAAGACTGCACTTGATCAACAGTTTGGAAGAGGTTAAAATGGCATCTGGGTTTATGGAGGTTAAATAAACCAGTGAGATTATTTAACAAATACAGAAATCAATACAAGCACAAGGATTCCTGTAAAAGATTTTAATCTTAAAATTGATTTGCATAATTTGCAATGTTCCTCAGTAGGTGGGGAAAAATTGAGCATTACTATTTTTTTCACACAACATTTTTACTAAGTGTTCTGTTTGGAGACATCTGTGTGTTATTTAACTTAAGCTTTGATTCAGAGAGTACATATTACTTATGATAAATACTTAAATAACATATGCTAGAAGTTCACTTGTGTTGGCATTGCTGACTTGATTGCCAATTGAAAATGTCTCTTTTCAAAGGTTTCCCTGGTGCACAAGGGATCCCAGGAATTCCAGGTATGAATGTATGGCCACTGGTTTGTTCACTTTTTTCCTTTGTCCTTCTTGGGTGGAGAGTTCTGAAAGGTAGTCGTCTTAGCTGCCTCCATCCTGACTTGCATGGTGCTCAGGTCATGGCCTTTCTCAGAGCCTAATCCCTCCCTAGGCTTTTTCCTTGGATTACTTTTCTGGTATGTCTGAAGTGATACAGCCTCGCTCTTTTTGGAGGGCTCTGGTAATTCTTAGTAGTGACGTAAGTATGAAATTATTGTGAACCAGGGTTGGATAGTTGCCAGAATTCCTCAAAGTTTAGGGAGAAGATGCTGTATACCATAGGCTGTAGTAATCCCTAAAGAAAAATGGTGGCTCTTCATCTGTCATTACCATTTTGAAATTAAGATTTACATTAATATAGATTTATGTATCTTACTGCATGGTAGCCGAAGATTAAAAATAGTTCATTAGTCAAGTCTAATGATCAGTTGTTGATAAACTCATTAAAGTAGAAAGACCTGTATGTCTGTACAAATAGCTAGAAGGAGCTCTTGATGAACTTTTTTTTCTGTCTGTTTAGATGCTTATCTTTTTTGGCTGCTGTTTACTTATTATTCCTACAAGCAGTTTTGGTTTTAGCACTCCTGAAAATCTGCTAGCCTCACTGAATTCTTATTTATTGAAATTTTTAGAGATGCTGTCCACTTCTAGATGTGTTTAAGATTTGAGTTGTTGTGTGATAAGGAGGAAATTAATGGTTTCTAAATGTAATAACTAAATGAACTTCTTTATCAGCACCTTTTCTCAGCCATCAAAAAATGGTTAAATTAGATCTCAGAAAGTCACTTTTTCCAGTGTTTGCTCAAGAACTTAATGGGAGTTATTTTGCGTATGCCCTGATTTTTTTTTATAAATCACCAAATGTAAAAGTACACCAGCACTTTATTTTGCACTAGGATTTTCCCATTTCTCTCTGGAACCCAATGGAAGCTAATGTGTCGATCATGTTATTCTTTTTACTTGCAACTTTTTTCACCTGTATTTTACTTTGCTCAAAGGTCGACCAGTTCCAGACATGGTAGGATCACCTGGTGTCCCTGGCCAGAGAGGTGAAAAGGGTGAAAAGGGCTCTCCGGGATTCCCTATACCTGGACCTCCTGGAAGAGATGGTTTCCCAGGCCCACCTGGGTTGCCCGGCCCACCAGGTCCACCAGGTGTAACAGGTAAATAAAGTACTCAGTTGCTTTTCATTCTGAAGTCTCAGTAATGCACACTGCCTGATCATGATAAAGGAGAAAAGATTATAAAAGCTATAATCAGGATGCATTTATATCTTGGAAGAAACATATATGAGTTGTTAATGGATGAAGTAAAAAAAAATAATAATTAGCAGATACTAATATTGTTCTTAGCATAAAAGATGCTGATCATGTATCACAGTTTACAGGTCTGCAGTACCAATATATATAACACAGACTGAACACACATAAGAGCTTTGTACTGAAGCTATCTTTTTAACTTTTTAGAAGTTTTCATTGTAAAATGAAATTATCTTGCAAGAGAATGAGGTTAACACTTTCCTTATAGAGGTAAATTAAGTGCTAGTAATGATGGGACAAATATATACAGATAGTATTTATAGTAACAACAGCATGTTATATAGCTATGTGTAATTAGCTTCTGATAAAGCATTTTTAAAGGGGAAGATAAAGCATTTGACTAAACTAGACATTGCACAAAAAGTCCATTTCTGATAGTATGTATCCGTCAACATCAAACGTAATTTAAATAAAGAAGCATGTTTGTTAGGGTTACTTGTTATGCAGAGTTATATTAATAGTTTATTTAGCAAACACCAGATTTAGATGTTTCCAGTTTCTTCTTAGTTTTGTCTTTTATGATTCTATTACTGTGTTTGTCATGAATGTACTTTCTGTGAACCCTAGGCCATCTGTGCCTTTAAAGAGTATTGCAAGCAAATTGTTTCAACACAAAACTTTTATATTTAACCATTTATATGTTTTTTGGTTCCTCACAGTGTTCATTTGGATTTTTGTATTGTGTAATTGTAAATTGAATCATTTGATGTTATTTAACTAAAAAACAATAACATAAAAATGACAAGAGAATAACAGAAAATACAAAATATTAAAAATAATACTCTATTTTTCTATATAGCTTAAGTTAAATGCCACAAATTAACTTGTCTTATCTATTTTGTTTGGCTGTAAATCTTAACATAAAAATTACCCTTTTTACATACACAGTGAGAGGAAAAGTAGTGTTTTACTTACAATTCTCTAGCAGATTACAAAATATCTATAGATGACAGGGGTCAGGTGGAACTTTAAGTGGCATGAGCAGATGGCATGTTTATTTTATGAAGCCTTTGATTCCTTTGTGTACCATTCTATAGATTTTATTAAGAAGTTGAAAGCTACATAGTGCCTTTCCAAAGTTGCGATTTTGGTAAATTTTTTGTAGGTTAAATATAAAGTAGAAGATGATAACCCCATTACAGTAGCTGAAACAGTCTTAAACTATTGAAAAAAAAATAAAATTATTATCCACTAGACCAAAAGTATCTGCCAATGAACCAGTACAAAATGCAAGCATTAATACAGGGAATTAAATAGCAAATTCTCACCTGGTCCCTTACATTAACAAGAACGATTCCCATTTTTTTTATTAAACATATTTCTCTCATTTCTTAATTTTGCTCCTTTCTCAGGCACTTCTTTAGCTTTTTTTCAGATGAGTAATGGGGAAAAATAATTTATTCTTTGCATTTAACTGTTGTTTCCCAAACTTCACTCAAACTTTTTGTCTAATGATTTTGGCCAAAATGACATTAGTTTGTATTAGGTCAGAATCTATGTCATAACATCAAAAAGAATAAGCTCAATTTGTATTCCTCTATCATTTGCTAACTCTTCTCATTTTTTATCTATTTCAGTTTGTAGTATACTTAGTTTCACATTTTCAGAAAGATTTTTTAGTGTACAGAAGTTAAACAGATGTTAACAATCTGCTCTTGATCTAGAAAGTTTACTGTATTTCTAGGTTATAAAATCATTACATAAAAATATTTCTTCAGAACACCAACCAATTCTCCATTTCCTTCAAGGTTAAAAGATAAGTTTTTTCATCCAAAGCCGTTCTCATAGCCAAAGCTTATAATAAAAATATGTTTTCTGTGAAGTTGGTTTTTTGACCTTGTTATGGCAGAGCCATCTTTTATTTCTGTAATTCAATGGGTTTCTTAAGTGGTCTATCTGGAATTAGAATAAAGAATTCCAGTTAGTTTTTCATATTAGAAGACAGAAACAGAAAAATGAAAGGCTATCCTGATTTATGAGTTCTCACAGATACATTTAACTGAGACATTCATAAATGCAGCTCTATAATAGAAACTTTCATTTGCCAAACAATCGTATCTTGCATTTCAATTACAGATGGAATTGATCAATGTCAGCAGGGGCAACCTGGTGCACCAGGTATACCTGGACCTCCAGGGCAACATGGATTTCCAGGAGAGATGGGAGAGAAAGGTAATATTATTTCAAGTTAAAGTACAGTTGCTTCCTATTGGTTTGTATGCTGTGGCTTGGATACGTCAAGGTGTTGATCGAGTCAACGTGATCCAGGGAAACGGTACTTAATGTTAGTTACAGAAACAGTCCACGAATGTGCAAGGTGCTGGATAGGTCTCTGGTGAGTAAAAGAAAGACACTGTCTACTGAGTTGGTTGACACAAACTTCACTTTTATTTCACTTAGCCTACACATTGCTAGGAAGAAAAAAGGGTTGAGTACAGACTCATTAAGTACAAATTGAGCTGTTCAAAGCAATTTGAAGTATGATTTCTGAGATGAAGAATTTAAGAAGGGAAGATGAACTGGCAAAGGAAATAGTTTATGAATCATTACCTTAACTATAATTGAATCTAAAATTGCTACACTTGTAAGGACTACTGTCAAGTATGTGTTTTAGCAGTATCAGCTAAATGGACATGTACAAAAAATGAGCTACGCTCATTTACATAATGGTTCCTAATTTCATTCTGCAGATTTTTTTTCTAAAACTGCAAAATTGCAGTGGCTGTAGAGTTTCTTCTTTTTCCACTTTAAACTTTGCCTATCTTCTACACCTAGTTTGTATTTCTCTTCCTTCTGATCCTCTTCAGTCTGGTTCCTTCGAACTTTCCTGTTAAATACTATCTGTAGGATAATATGTAAGCTGATTTTCTTTGTATTCCTTCAGAAGTTTTAAAGGCTTTTGAATACCAGTTTACTGATAAATTCTCTTTGAAGAGAATTCAAATAGTTAGAAATAGCACATTTATTTTTATTCTTCCAACACGTAGTGTATTAAATTGACATTTGTCACTGAATTTTGCCTGCTGCAACTGCCTTAAATCTTGTCATTATTATTCATTACTTTTTTTTTTTTCCAGGTGAAAAAGGTGAAACCTGTGCCTTGTGTGATAAAGTAGGACCTCCTGGACTTCCAGGACCACAAGGACTACCAGGTCCAGCAGGTAAAAAAGACATTAACTACCTGAGAATTAACTGCCAAGACTAAAATCTGGAAGTGCAGTGTCTAGTATGTGATTGATTATTTTTTCTCCTGTTAATCAAATTGCTTGAGAAAATAATGGGAAAACAACAACAACAAAAACAAAAATAACAAAAAAAGGGAATATTCTTATTTTGGTCTGATTCTTAACTCCCACTGAAATTGACAAGAGCTACTGAGGAAGCAGAAGCTGCCTACAGTGGAGCATCTTTGCAAACTGTGATCCAACTTGTGAAAGTGAAAAACGTGGGAAACATTTGCTCTACATACTCAGGCTTGGCAGTGTTTCATACATAATGTTCCCAATCCTAGTATCGAGTAGTGTGGCTGAAAATAAATGAATTATCTGCTGCCAGAGAAGTGCCACATATTGAAAATAATGAGATATTGAAAAGGACAGACCCCAGCACTGACCCATGGAGAATACCACTCATGACCAGTCGCCAGCTGGATTTAAGTCCATTCACCACCACTCTCTGCACCTGGCCCTCCAGCCAGTTCCTTATTCTGCCAAGAGTGTACCTGTCCAAGCCATGGGTTGCCAGCTTGTGCAGGAGAATACTTGTGGGAGACAGTGTAAAAGGCTTTGCTGAAGTCTAGGTGGACTACATCAGTGGCCTTTCCATCATCCACCAGACGGGTCACAAGATCATAGAAGATCAGGTTGGTCAAGAAGTAGCTGCCCTTTGTGAAGCCATGCTGACTAGGTCTGATTCCCCAGTTGTCCTGCATATGCCATGTGATCTCCCTTAAGACAATCTGCTCCATAACCTTCCATGGCACCGAGGTCAGGCTAACAGGCCTGTAGTTCCCTGGGTCCTCCTTACAACCCTTCTTGTAGATGGGAGTAGCATTGGCAAGCCTCCAGTCTGAAGTTTGCCTGGTAGGTCAGATGACCCATCAACTTCTGAGCGTGTGAATGAAGACACATGGAACACATTAGCACATGAACACGGACAACTTCGCTGACTTTAGCAGAGTTTCATTTGTTAATTAGACACTTCGTGAAGAGTCAGAAAGGCTTCACATTCAACGAGCCATTTGTAGAACAATTTAATAAATGGAATTTTATTTGTCTTTCTCTGATAAGGTTTTCCAGGACAGTCAGGTTTCAAGGGTGACAGAGGCTTACCTGGACTTGATGGCCTTCCAGGTGTACCCGTAAGTAACGCCTTAGCAAATGCTATTTCTGTATTTTCTGTTATATGATCAAAAGTATTCAGTATTTGTGTAATAGGTTGTTTAAAAATAGACCAGCACAGTGATATAATAAAATGAAAGAACTGGTTATACCTAGCAAAATAAGAAGCAGTGCTGTCTATTTGTGAGAAGAAAAAAACAACTATCAGAAATGGGTGAAATTTCCGTGCTTACCCATCAAATAATCTCAGCAGTGTGGCTGGATAAAAAGTAGGATTTCATATGAACTAGATGCATGTCTTCACTGACCTTCCCTTGTAGCAGTGTATCTATCCAGTAACTCTTTGCTATGGCGCACATAATATATTGAGGGAGTGCCATCTAGTGTAGTATATGCAATTAGTCAATGCTAGCATGCAGTATACTTCAACAGTTTGAGTGTTCTATGTGCCATGTACTCTGTGAAGCCTTGTAGTTAATGAAACTACAATTCTGTTGATGCATCACAACAAAGCTCTCTGTGAATTAGGCTGGATATCAGAATCAGAACAGTTCTTATTACAGCTTATGCCTAATAAAGCAGCACTCTTAGATGAGCAATGTACTAGCAAATAATATTTGATCTTGTCAGAGTTCATTTGAGATTCCCTGCATACACTGTGGTATCCTGTGAAGACCAACTTTAGCATACATGCTCCACTAGTATAAGTTAGATTTTGACACCATTCGTAATGTAAGTAGACTAAGTTTTCCAGAGTCTTTGCAGACTTTTTTTTCCTCCAAAGCTGTTTTCTTCTTCCATTTTTGGCAACATATGAGTAGCTTCTCAGTGACTTTCACATAGGCTAACTTTAACGCACACTGGAATTAACCAAGCTTCTTCTCTGTCACAGTAGGAAGAGACATGAACATGTGCATAGTATTCTTCACCCCCAGCAAACACAGATGTCAATTGTACAGAATAAATGAATTCTGGTAATCATGTGAAATGTGTATTTTCATCAGTTAAGTGTCATAAATAACCATAAAGAGCTTTTAGTCTTCAGTTAGTCTTAGCTCTTTTGCAAATAGCACTCAAATTTTATCTAAATATTCTCATTTGACCTCTTTGGTTGAAAACCAAATTGTTTTTTTTTTTTGATTTGTATCTACTCTTTAATTTCTGAAGGTCTGTTTTCTTTTTTATCACTTGAAGAGTTGATAGGCAACTGATTACATTTGAATTTATGAAATTTCAGGGACCTCCGGGTGCTCCAGGACTCATTGGCCGCCCTGGGGCAAAAGGAGAACCTGGAGATTTTACTTATGATTCCATCCTGAAAGGTGAGAAGGGAGATCCTGGTTTCCCAGGACAACCAGGTATTCCTGGAAGAGAAGGAACACCAGGAAAAGATGGATTGCCAGGTCTTCAAGGTCCAAAAGGAGCATCGGTATGTGTGGTTTTTCTATGCTTATGCACTGTCCTGCTGCATGATTCTTTATTTTTGCACCCTGTCCTATATATGTTTTATGCTTGTTGGCCTTATGCTTTGTTCCATGTCTTGTCTTTTACTCGAGTATTTCATTCCTTCTCAAAAGATTCTGTTTCTCCTAGAGCTGGCAAACAATAGGGCCCTTCAACAACAGAGTATTTCAGAGTTTGATCTTGACCTCTCTCTGACTATGTCATGCAAGTATGTAATCCAGCTCAGACATACACAAATTATTTGACTTCCTGTTTTCTGGACTACAGAGCAAGGTTATTTCTGTCACAAAGTTGTGGGTGTACGCAGTATTTTTGTCCCTTTCCCTCTTTCTCATAGCTTTATAATGAGAACTAGTTGGAATGATTTAACTCATATTTGGAGAATATTGAAGGAATGCACTTGTCCAAGTAGTGATCATTAGTACAAGATTCAGCTCTGTTGCAGCATACTTATCTTTTGTAGAAACTAGTATTTTTAAGTCTTTCCATGCTAGAGAGCTGGCATGGATGTGGATCTGTATTTGCAGCTCAGATTTGTTCCAAGTTCCACAATTAGGAAAGCAGCCTAAATGGTCCATTTATCTGCCCTGCACACTAAGTGTGATTTCCATGTGCTGGCCTACACGGAACCTATTGTGTTCAGTGATAACGAATTGACCTTCTTTGGTGTTACAGATAAGGATGCTGTGCTAGAGCCAAGTTAAAAATATTAACACAGACAGAAGAATGTATTCTATCTTGTCAGTTAAGCAAAACCTTCATTTATACTTTCCAAAAATTAGGGTACAGCAGGCTTGAAAGGAGAACGTGGTCCCCCTGGCCAACCTGGATTTCCTGGAGTACGTGGTGAAAGAGGTTTACCTGGCCCTCCTGGGATAGGCACTGCAGGGTTACCTGGTGACAAAGGAGACAGAGGTTTTGCTGGAACCCCAGGTTTACCTGGTCTTCCAGGTAATGCTATAGTATGTTCTTTTAAAACAATTAAAAATGTAAAAAAAAAAAAAAAATGTACTTTAAGTGAGCATGAACTGAAATTTAAGATGGAAAACCAGCCTAATTTAGACCAATGGAACAGTGTTTTATTTCAGCAGCTCACTTGCACATTTTTGAGGTCAGTTTTCTTTTTCAGGTAGGCCGAACAGGATGGTTTAAGCTGATTTTAAACCTAATTCATTGTAGTTTTCTATGAACTTTCTATAATAAACTTGATAAAATGTTGGTTGTAATGGCATAGAGATACTAATGCTGCTGGGTGGATGGATTAAACTTCTCTATTTAGTTTAATCTGTTCCTATACTTAATACATCTTTACATTTACAGGAGCAAAGGGCGAAGCAGGACGAACTGTACCACTCCCTGGACCTCCTGGGGCAGATGGCCTTCCTGGACCACCTGGTTTCCCTGGACCCCAAGGTACAGCATCCTTTTAATCTTTGTCTGATTATTATAATGGTTTTGTTTCCAAGAAGCTAACATTTGTAATTAACATTTTTCTTGTTTACATTTCTGAAGGTGACAAAGGAAATCCTGGACTTCCAGGGAGACCTGGCCTGCCAGGAGAAAAAGGTGCTGTTGGGCAGCCAGGTATAGGGTTTCCTGGACCTCCAGGACCCAAAGGTAAGACAAAGTTATCTATCTATGATCTAACAGAGCTGATATAACTGCAGTGTGGATGGAGGACTACAGTCATCCAGCCATGGCTGCATGGAGGGATTTGGGAGGTGTAGCAGAAGAACTTTCTTTATGAAACTCCAGAAGAACAACAATAAGGATATTTCAAGGCACACCTGCTTTGTGCAGTGAAGTAGTGCAGATACAAGCAGTGTCAACACTACTGCCAGAACAGAAAGCGATACAGTGCATATTACATTGCAACACCTGAGGTTTCTGAGAGATGAGATGGCCTTTCTGAAAAATGAGGCACAGCTTAGTTTGGCAAAAACAAACAAACAAACAAACAACATGTTGACATACTAATGACTTTTTTGGACCAGCACTAGCACCTCTGTTGCATCCCAGGTGGATGTGAGTGACTTGGTCAAAATACAGGCATATCTAGATAAAGTTAGACTTCCTTGAATGGCTATTGTCAGCGTATGTGTATAGAAGAGAGTCTAAATGTTTGTAGTCTCGTTTTGGATTTTCAGGAAATATATTTTATAATGCTGCAGCTCCTCATTCTGTTCTAGATGACTGATCTTTCAACACACACCTCAACTCCTAGACTCTTTTGTCTTCATTATTATTCAATTTACTGAGATTCTCCACACAACAAACTGTGAGGGTCAGAAAGACTTCTAGAAAAGGCAGATCTACCTGTGAAGACCCCTAGTTTATCCAAATCTGCCATGACACTGAAGAGTTTCATAGCATCCAGAAAAGGATTACTGCATGCTCTTCGATCCCAATGAGAATGAAATGATATGTAAAACACTCTTCTTTCAAATACTCTTCCTTCAATGCAACTCTGCCCCACGACATTCCCAGGGCTTGGCTTAAAGGTGGAATTGTATACTCCCTCAGACCTTTATGTAGGAAATGAGCTTCATTTCAATTTACTGAATATGTGGTGGTATTGAGCAAGCACTATCTTTAAGTGCTCTGCAGAATACTGTCTGTATTCTTTCTGGCATTCAGAAGGCACAGCCCATGGGCCAGCTGTGGCATAGAAACATGTGTGACGCACAGAGATATGTGGAGGACATGTTAGGTTACATAAATTGATCAGAAGGTGCTGGCTCCAAGATGGCTTCTGTTCTGCATCCTTCAGTCTTAGATCTCACATATTGAGTCACTGTTCTGCTTACAAAAGAGCAAAATTACTTCTGACAGGTTCTTGATGAAACCAGGCTAAGCATTCACAGGTAGGCCAATAGTTGTATAAAGATAAAAGAATGGAACTCATCCAGCTGGTGAAGGGGCTCTCTGGCTGTGCAGCACTCCGTTTAGGGAAGCAGCCTAGGTTCAAGAGATTCTCTCCCTTCAGAGGCTGGCCCTTATACAAGTCCAGGGTGGCTCCACCCTGGGTCCACCCCATCTGGTCATGCAGGGATAGCAGGTGCAAACAATTTGCCTGTGCTCCCTGGGCCAGCCACACTCCTTCACCAAGTGCTCAATCAACAGTTCCCCTACAGTTGCCCTCTCTGAAGAAGACTTTTAGAACACAGCTTTTTAGACAGAATGCTTCTCAATAATGCTAATCCACAAGGGTTTAATTTAAGAGCACTTAGAATTTATTTCTTTGTGGCATGAAACAGTATTTAAATCTCTGTTCAAAGAATCACAGAGTGTCCTCTGTTGCGAACACTGATGTTTGGATGCTGGCATGCCTAGAAATTTGATGTAAGAGACTACACAGACCTTTTAAGCATGACCCTCTGAGGGCACGAGTAGTTCAGTTAGAGGTGTGAAGAAACAATAGGGGATGCTTACAGGGATAGGCAGTGATGATATGAACTTTCTTTTGTAGGTTTTCCAGGCCAGCCTGGCTCACCTGGCCTGCCGGGAACTCCTGGAACCCCTGGCCTGGATGGTTTTCCAGGCACACCAGGTTTACAAGGTCAAAAAGTAAGTGTCTGTCTGCTGCTGATGCTCTTTTCTGTGACTGTTCATACAAACAGGACTCTGAGCAAATATCCTGCTTCTTATTTAAAAAAAAAAAAAAAAAAAAAGTTGGCCAAACTGTTCTGTATCTTGTGTTTCTTCTCACTGTACAGGCAAAAGAAGAAAGTAGATGAATGCTTGATGTTAACTCTGAATGGCTTGTGTTTATCCCTGAAGTCATGTGTAGTGTTATTTTTCTGAGTAGTTTAAATACATTCAATGAATCACTTCTTGGTTTTGATGTATTGATTCCCAATCTGTCATGTTTTTATGGCTAGGGTGAACCTGGAGTGGGTCTCCCTGGTCCCAAAGGATTGCCAGGCATCCCAGGCCTAGCTGGCATCCCTGGAGAAAAAGGAAATCCAGGGCTGCCTGGCTTACGAGGTGAACAAGGATTCCCGGGTGTACCTGGACAACAAGGATTCAGAGGTAATATTGTCAGAAAAATAAAAATACAGTTCTGTATTTCTTTTTCTCTTTAATAGTTAGTCCTCTGTAGAAGCAGCAAAAAGCCACTTAAATCCTACTGTTTTCTCAAGATGTTTTCATTTTTCCTTTCTCTCTCCTCCTTTTCACCTACCACAACTACTAGCAAATGGCAAGCACCAAAAAGCAACCCTTTCCCTGAGCCCAGGCAGGAGGTATTAAAGTCTGAAATGAACTTTTGTTGGCCAAGTCCAGCATTCTGTCCAACATTCTCAGCAAACATGGTCTCAAGGACTTTGGTCTCTGTCTCCCCACAGGAGATCCAGGCCTCCCTGGACTGCAAGGCTTGCCAGGCCCCCAAGGCTCACCAGGAGTGGGCCCACCAGGATTGCCAGGGCCTGCTGGGCAGCCAGGACCCGAAGGGCCACCAGGTAAGAGAACAATACTCCCATGCTGATGATTGGAAGAGCTTTGTTTATTTGTTTATTTTTTGCATAAATCACTGTGGATATTTGCAAAAGCACTGCTCACGAACTGCTTTGCAATATAAGATCTGTGGTGGGGCCATGAGGAGCATGGCAGCAGACCTCATCCATCTGCTCTATAAAGCAGAATAAAGTCTGAGAAAATGTCTGTCATTTTGTTCAATCTCCTCAAGTTACTGTGACTAACATATACAGGATTGAGGCTGCAGGCAGGAAATGAACAATATTTCTGCTCTTTTGATGTAAATAGAGAAATTGACTTTGACTCTTCATTCAGAAATTTCTGAGGACATTCTTGGGTATACTTGTTAACTATGTTCCCTGTTTTCTTCTAAAGACTAATCCCATGTCATCTGTTTTTTATAGGATTTCCTGGAAGAAAAGGAGAAAGAGGCTTCCCTGGTATCCCAGGTCTCGATAGGCCAGGGCCAAAAGGCGATAAAGGTAGCCAGGGCCAGCCTGGAGTACCAGGGTCTGTGGGGTTACCTGGTCTGCCAGGTCCACAAGGATCTGTTGGACTGAAAGGATCAGCAGGTAAACATATTTACTTCTGGGAAAGTAATCTACCTTGGAAACTGGTGTCTTCAACAACTGTTTTATTAAATCCTGTTAGCATTCCCTGTCACTCAATTTGGAATTGATCCATCAAAGAACCTGAGCTTGGGGAAAGTATATGGGCTGCTATCAACAAAGCTTTTCTGTAGATGTGGAGCTTTAATGTAGCTTTAACCTTATACTGAAATCTCTTGGTGGATGAAACACAGAAATCTGCAGGAATGAGGCTTTAATCTGCAGTAACGAAAGATGATTAGTCGGTGATAGAATGTGGCTTTAATAAAGCCTATATTGATGACAACACTGTTTTACTGTAGTTGGAAGTTTTAAGAATCTGTCAAGAACCTATTACAAATTGTTTTATTCTGGTTTTTGTAATGCTATTTTACTGTTGCTTTCTCTATCACGCTATTTTAGATTAGATCATCCTCTCTGCAACATTTTTCCTTAAGTAGAACAATCCCTAATATAACTGGGAGTAAATCAGTCCACTTCTCATAATTCTTTACAGTGCTTGCTTGATTCTGTTATTCACTCTTTCGTTTTGGTTTCAGGAGCCAAAGGAGAAATGGGAGTTATGGGAACTCCCGGGTTGCCAGGGACTCCTGGACCAATTGGAGATCGAGGGTTGCCTGGTGAAAAAGGTAAGACAGATTTTCTCAACATTTTCTAGAATATATTAAAATCAACTTTTTTCTCAACTGAAGACAAGTCTGAAAATAATGAGACACGGGGAATATTTGCTTGGCCTAAGGAATGTTTTATGTCATGTAACAATCCCTGTAAGTTAGAAATGGTATAATCTAGAAAGCCATATCCTAGGAGCAGTCATGTATTAGGGCACTGAGACAAAATTTTTGGTCTGTTCTTCAACAATGTAAGGGTTGGCTAGGTAAGAGCATGCTATGGGTATTGCTCCCAGAAAAATGCTGTGTTTTAAATTATAAATAGCCAGCAGGAGGGACTTAATTCAATCCTTAAACTGGTACCCTATTTTTAAATTCTCAGCCAGCTCTAGTGGTTGGCGACCCTGTGCATAGTAGGAGGGTAAAAACTAGATGATCGTTTTGGTCCTTTTCAATCCAGGCCATTCTATGATTCTAGGTTTCTTAAGCTTTTATTCGCATTGTTTTGAGAGAGTCTAAAACTAATGGCTGTGAAGTAGGAAAAAGATACCACTTTTTTTCAGTAGAGATACTGTGAAGTCCTTGTACAAAAAAAAAAATCTGCATCTGAGATGAAAGAAGTGTTCCAGAGCATGTTAGCCCATGCTCAAGGTTTGAATAAATAGTTGTTCTTGTCTACTAAATATCTCTGCAAAATTTTATATTCCACTACAGTGTTCTGTGCTTTACAGGTAGCCAAGGTTTGAAAGGTGTGGTTGGACCACAGGGTGATCCAGGTGTCAAAGGGGATAAAGGTGAAGCTGGTCTTCCGGGAATACCTGGAAGCATGGATACCATGGATATGGTTAGTCTCAAAGGCCAAAAAGGAGATCCTGGAGAAAAAGGTAACTTCTGTCTCTAATTAGGTACAGTTAGAGCAGCGGTATTTTGAGTTTAGTTGTATCTTAGTTTTAGATAACAGGTTTTAAAACAAGATTTAAGAATTTCACACAGGAAATGCAAGTTTTTTTCTAGCATCCTTAACTCCATAGACATAAAGACTGAACACAGACAGAAAGAGTTTTGGTTGGATGGAAGAAACTAGAGCTTGCTTAAAGAACAAAGCATGCCTTTCATTTAAATAATAGAAAGAGAATTGCTATGAAGACCACCTGATAGCAACCTGAGGGATGGAAGGGAGCTACAGAGATAATGTAATCTTCCATTTCCTTCAACCAAATCTTTAAAACTTTCTTTTTTTTTTTTTTTTTTTTTCCCCAAAAATAGTTACAATTCTTATTACCCTTTCTGAATTCTTCCCAACTAGGCTGCATTCTTGTTGCAGTGCATTGTGTTGAAACAACTGAAATATTTCAACTCAGGTCCTGCTGGAATGAAATTTACCCTATTTGATGCTTATTATTTGGTTACTGACTTGGTTTGTGATTAGCTATAATCCTTAATCATTTTCTCCTTGACTACTGCTTACGCAATTTTATACGCTTTTGGAATACTCCTTGAAAAAAAATGTAGTGTATTGCACTTTTTAAATTTCGTGATGATTATTTCCTATCTGTTCACCAACTCTTCAAAAACTTTTCACAGCTAATCCTGTCTTCTTTTCATGCCTATCCAGTGTGATGAAATCTACAGATTACCTTAATAAATTCTCTGTTGGGCTCAGGATGGAGCCCTTGAGACTCCTTTCCAGTTTTGCAGTGAATAGCTATACTTTGTTATATCTAAACTGTGAGTACAGGAGAGTTTTCCAGTTTCCCAGTCTAGCTATCTGTTCTCTCCATGTCTGTCTACTCATCAAAGTGAGACCTGGGCTCCTGTGTCCTGGCTGAGACTCAGAGAAACAGAAGATGTGGACAGACAGCTTGAACAGCCTAGTGTCAGAGACTGTGAAGAAGGACAGGTGAAAGTGTGGAGTGCATCTGCTTCTACACTGAGATGCAGTTTCTGACAGCATTTTTGTGTTTGGTGAGGCTCTTAGCCTGTAACAATTTCACCTAGGTATCTTTCTCTCATTTGTTTCTGATCTTGGTATATTTGGTGGTTGTGAAAAACTTTTAAATGAATCTGCATAGGTTGTTTTTAAATTACTTTTTTTTTTCTGCTGTAGGATGATTGGTTGATAGTTTTATTTCCGTTCCAGAAATCAATATCAGACATAGTGGTTACATGTGTATAAAGAACTTTATAATGTTAAAGGTGTTTTAACATTAGGCAGAACTAGGGAAACAGGACATTTCTGCCTGTGAACTGGTTGCTCACGAGTATCTGCTTTGACAGCAGAACAGCCAAATCAAATAATTTTTGTTAATACCTGATACTGTCTGGCACATAAAAAATAACTCATTAACTCTCTCAACAGTTTGCAGTCTTCTCTCAACACTGGTTTGACTGCAGAGTTGGGTTTTAATCAGGTGTGACTCTACAGTAGAATGTACATGATGCTTGAATACATCCATTCCTTTGATCAGAAGAAAGAAGCAACAGTGACAAAAATTTACTGGAAGGACGATTATATGTAATGACAGTAGATTTTGCTAAAAATCTTCTGTTTGTCTTCTTGGTGTCTAGGGGACCTTGGACTACCAGGAGAAAAAGGGTTACGTGGGGAGTATGGAGAACCAGGAATTCCAGGAAGGGATGGTGAACCTGGTACTCCAGGACAACCAGGTATGCCTGAAATTAGCAACAGATTGTTAAAGGTTGTTAAATAAAGTACTGCAAATGATGTAGACTAATGGAACTCTCAATTTCTCTGCTCTCCTTAGGACCAAAAGGAGATCAGGGTCCCCCAGGGTTCCCAGGAGATCCAGGAGTTCCAGGACAAAAAGGATCAGTTGGTGAAATGGGTTTGCCAGGTACTGATTACTAAGAATTTTTATCTTTTTTTTTTTTTTCCCGTAGGTTAATTTGGAACATTATGAGAGGCCTATATAGAGTGTTAGTTAATGTGGATCTACTGAACAATGAAAGTATTTGCAGTGCCTGAACTGTAGGCACTGGAGATGTTGCTTTTTCAGTCCTCTTCTTGGCATACAAATAATTCTCATTCAGTGGCTTCTTAAATTTCTATGTGTAGGTCCTTTAACTGCGTAGTAAATGGTACTTTGTGCACTGAAAAGAAGGGACATATGGAGTATTTATGCTTTTGTTGCAAGTGGGCAGTTTTCAAGTGGTATCTCTGTCTGTCTCTGTCTCTGCTAGCATGTGAACTACTTTAAGCTTCTTGTGTATTTTCCTGATGAGTTCCAGTGTACTGGAACATTACTTACAAACTGCAGTGCTTTGGGGTTGTCGATGTGGATAGGATTTGTAAAGAACAGAGTGAAGAACAAACTTGATCTCAACAAGGAAACTTTATCTCCATTCAGATGGCCTTCTGCCTATCTAGGAAATCAAAGATAGAAAAAAGAAATGGTGGAGGGACACAGAAAAATCTGCTACAGCAAAGTCTCTTTGTCACTGTTGTCCTGTTAGACATGAATCAAATCAACACAAACTTTTTTTCAAATCATATTATTATCAATAGCTCTGTTTTCTACTAATCCTAGATTAGAACCTTCTCTTATCAGGAGAGTTTATCTTCCCATAAAAAGTCCCCTTAAGGTGATGGATCTCAGAATTGAACTTACTAGCTATTGTAATGAGATATACTTTTTTTTCTAGCTCTAAGTATTTTAGGCATAGCTGAAAAAACCTTGTCAATACTGCTAAGGTGCTACTAGCTCTGATACATGCATTTTTCCTTTTCTCTTGCTAGGAACACCTGGAGAAAAGGGTCTGCCTGGAATACCAGGTTCACCAGGCACACCAGGGTTCCCTGGGCAAAAAGGTGAAAAAGGAGATAAAGGAGCAGCAGGTTTTCCTGGAATTGGCTTTCCAGGATCTCCTGGTGAGAAGGTATTCATTTACACCCCTAAGGCTTCAATTATCTTGTTTCTGCTGACTAACTTTAAAAAGATGCCTTTGGCCTTTAAGCTATTTTGCTGTATTTTCTATTATGCTCATTTAAATACCTGATGAAAAGCTTGAATATATGCAGATTAATATAGATTAATTCTATTTGATGGGACCACTATTTTCAGAGTTTTCACTTATTCTCTCCCTCCAGAATAAGCTAAATTTACATTGCTAGAAATGTGGAGGAGGGAAAGAACTTTTAAAAACACTAAGGATATAAATTTTTAAAAGGCTTCTTACAGACAGGTCAAATAGGCATGCTGAAATATTGTTTCTGTACTTTTACAAAGATATTGGGAAGCTGAAAGAAACTGTAAAATGCTCAGATAATACAGAAAACAGAACTGTATTACTACAGTCTGTAAAGTTAATTTCACTTACAATAGTATTCTAATAGGATTCTCATTTGTTTCACCTTGCTTTTTCTAGTTACACAATGACAGTAATCCTGAATTTATAAGTAAAAATTGTAAAAATAAAGCTTACTACTCTGGCAGTAAATTTACTGAAGCCCTAAAAAAGACTTTTTATTTTATTTTATTTTTTTAAGATGATTAAGTGTAATCAGCAAGTTACGAGGCTAATTTGGAAAAGCCTTTGTAAAATCCATCACAAAAATGCATGGAAGAGTGCTCATTTTCGTGTGCAGTTATTAAGCAATTGCTAAAAAGTCAATGTTTCTGACAGTGGAATTTAATGCTAAATTTAATCTTATATTTCTTTGTTTCTGAATGGAAAAAGAAGGAAATTCTTTTTAATCTAATATCTAAGAGTGAGTGATGTCTACCACTGCAAGCAGAAAATGCTGTTTATAAATTAATGTGTGGTTTTTATAATGTTGCTACTTCTAGGGAGAACCAGGAAGAACAGGTAGTCCAGGTTTATCTGGAGACAAAGGTGAAAAGGGTAATGCAGGAATTCCAGGAATGCCGGGTTCTCCAGGTCCCAAGGGATCGCCTGGCATAGCAGGATTTCCAGGCAAGTGTTGAATGCTTTGATAAAACAGAAAATGCAGTGAAACAAATATTTTCAGTTTTAGAACAAATATCCAGCATATGAACCCATGTCTTCTTGCTTTCTTTAGGGAGCCCAGGCCTCCATGGAGCAAAGGGTGAAAAAGGACTTCCTGGCTTAAGTGGCATCCCAGGTTTAAAAGGAGAACCAGGTAGAGAAGAAGTATAAACCACAAAATGCTCCTTAAAGTAATTTTCACCTCCAAGCAGTAGCTAAAATAAATACTGTGGCCTTCTACATTCATTCTGGCTCAGATATTTCCTTTTATATTTGTTCATTTTATGAAGGAAAATATACAGTGCTGTTGCCCAGGTAAATCTGAGTCAGTGTAGTACAGGGCTGTTTACACCATTTGTGGAAAGGATTTTACTACCTTCTGCAAGACTGGCTATTGCTATAATCATTAGTTATGTTAGTTTTGAGTGTGTTTAAAAACAATAAAGTTGATCCATGGGCCCAAACCTGAATCACCATGTTGAGCATCATTACAAAGAGTGTAATTCCATTGTTATCAGAAGTATGACAACGTTTTTGAACTTGGAGCCTACTGTTCTTAGTGTGGTGACTGTAGGCTACATCACTTCATTGAACATGGGCCATGCGATTCACAAGTCTTTGCAGGAGTTCCTACACAAAACTCTCTGGGATTCACTGAAATGATCTATGTGGAACTCAGAGTAGTTGAGCACTGACTTGTGCTGACTTAATTCAGAAATAACTTCAGAGAAAAGTTACACTTCAGTCATCATACGTTATCTCTGATCTTGGTGGGAACAGAAGAATAAGTTAATATTTCATTTAGAGAGAAAAGTGTGTAAAAAAAAAAAAAAAAAAGTCTGATGATTCATAGCTGAAATGAAAATGGCAATGGTTTTTCAGGTGAACCTGGTGTTCCTGGTCCTGCTGGTTCCATTGGTCAGAAGGGTGAGCCAGGCTATGATGGGATTCCAGGCACAGCCGGTGCAAAGGGTGAACAAGGTACTGTGACTGTCATGTTATGTTTATGTGTCACAAAAATGCACAAACTGGCTAAACAAGAGTAGCTGAGAGAAGTATGTGCTGGTTTTGAGATACTTTATCCTTAACCTGGAACCTAGAAAAATGAAATTAGTACTGCAAACTACTGAGTATCATCCCTCTGTAAAGCTGATGATACAGATGAGCAACAGTGTTTAATTGGTGTAATCGTGATTATTATTATTTTTTTTGTCACAAAAGCTAGCATTACTTTAAAAATTTGTTATGTTTTGGAATTAGTTTCCCTTTGCAAGTTAGCTGGGAAATAATTAATTGTCTTCCCTTACAGTACAATTTTCAGTCAAACAGGATCCACTGTGCTAGATGCACTCCCATCATGTAACAAAGATGGCCTATGCCCTGAAGAACTTTTGTATAAACTATTTAGATGTAAAGTTTGTTGAAAAGAGTTGTGTTCATTACAGCTCAAGTGAATTGCTGTCCTATCTTCTCATCTTCTCATCTTCTGTTGCCCCTATATTCCAGGTGCTCCAGGTAGAGGACTTCCAGGATTTCCAGGTGCAAAGGGAGATAAAGGTAAAACACTTCTTTGAGCAAGTTGCTATTCTCCCTCCCAACTTTCTATAAACATAATTCTGTCATTCAGACACACTTGCTACTTCATTATTTTACATGCTATACCTTTTCAGAGCAGGCAGAAACTCAGAGGCTCAAATACTAACTTCTGTTACAGTGGCAGCATCTTGGACATGAGTTAGATATGCCCTAAAATAGGTAATTACTCATAGTGTGGAATTTACTGCAAGCTGTGCTGTGATGAGGTAATATAAATAACTCCTGTTATTTGTGTGCTGTGTTTTTGATTCCAATTATTTCTGTTTTCCTACTAATTTTGTGAGAATTGAGGTCTGGTAAGAATCTTTGCACTAGACAGCTTAAGATAGCACTCTGTGGCCAAGATACCACAGTCATTTATTTTACTTGAGTCTGTTGTGCAGCTTTGATACAATCATATTTATTGCTAAAATAGATATTCTCTCTAGCTCAATACAGCATGTCTAAACTATGTACAGGAGCATGGTGCAGAGGTGCCAAAAATCAGAGACCAAATGAGGTCTTACTAAAAATTATTATTATCTGAACTCCAAACTTACTACCTTGAGCACTACTACTAGGCACGTAGTTACTGCATTTTGAAGATCACTTCTGGTTTTCACAAAATGTGTCAGTACATTGTGCTGCAAGATTGGCTTGATCAGCTTGAGTCAGTACTTGTCCAAAGTGTCTGTATGCACCATGTTCCACTTATGAAATAAGTATGTCCTAGAAACTAGACTGCAATAGATACAGTACTGAAGATACATTAAACTGTTGCTGATTAAAATTAAAAAAAAAAAAAAAAGAGTTGAATACAATTAAAGGATTTTCAATTTTGAAAGTGCAGAAAATAAAAAAAGATTCAGCTAGTTTCCGTCTATAAAATCTACGTGTGACATGATAGATTCAGGAGAATTCACATAGCTTGAAACATCACTGTCTTATATCATTCATGCTGTAAGCACAGGATACTTGTGTAGACAATCGATAGTGAAAAGTACTGTAGTTCCAAAAAACAAGTCTCTCTTCTGTTTAGGCAAGGAGCTGGGGAAGTATTCTTTATGCATTTTATTTCTCGTATTATTATACTTCATACTAGCTGTTCTAAATCTTTTTCTTCAATCGTGATCTAAAATTCAACAAAATTGCAAATATTTAGTATTTGTACAATCTTGAAAATAAGTAATAAGTTTTATCTGGATCACAGTAGGCATATTCCCTTTCTCTCCAATAGCAAGTTCTTTAGTGCTTATTAAAGTAAAACATTAATTACTTTCATGTGACAATAATAATTGAAATGAAATAAGGATTCAAGGGGTTTTGTTTCTCGTGGAACAGAGAGAGTTTTTAAAGGTTCATTTGTTTTTATAGTGAATGCAAATACCCCAGTGGTCAGTTTAGCTAACAAAAGATCTTTTGGTTAACCTACTCTTTTCCCTCATTTCATATCAGTTATATAGAGAATAATACACTTTTCCTGAAGTTATTTTTAATGCAAATATATAAAGGCAAGGCTAATATTTTCTTAAGAAATAAAGCTTATTATCAGACAATAATAAGGCAGAAGATTTCACTGATTGTGATCTTTTCTCTAATCAAATTTTGGATTTCTATTCAACTTTTAGGTGCGAAAGGTGAAGTGGGTTTCCCAGGATCCCCAGGAATCCCAGGAATTCCAGGCTTAAAAGGAGAACAAGGGTATGCTGGCCCACCAGGCCCTAAAGGCAACCAAGGTCTTCCTGGACTACCAGGAAGTGCAATTGAGGGCCCTAAAGGAGACAGAGGACCCCAAGGCCAACCTGGCCTACCAGGTAATCCTTCATTTTAATATTAATCTACTGCTGTTAATCAATTTCCCCAGTAATTAATTTTTTTTATCCTCTTCTCAGAGTCTGAAGAACAGCTATCCTTCATAAGCAGTTTGGGATTATGTCATAGGACAGACAGATTTGATGTCCTCATGCTGTTAGCTTTTTCCAGAAGTTTTTCTGACATTCAGAAGTTTGCCTCTCATTTCTGCCTGTTTCCCCCTAGGCTTTATTTACTGATTTGGGGCAGCCACGGCTCTATGTTCCTCCGTCCTGGAGTGCTAATCTTTTTAAAAATAGCCAATGAGGCCTTACCATAGCAAGCACTGTGCTGGAGGCTGATGAGGAGAGTAGAGCAGAGCTGAAATACATCTCTAGCAATTTATACCTGAGAATCTACAGTATGTTTTTCTGCTCATATAGAACTCTGTTGTCTATCAATCAGACATAACGGATGATAGGTGCCCAATCAGATGGATAATTGTGCACACCTCTGCAGCAGATTCTCCTGCATATTTGCTTGAAATATTGTTGATGATTATTTTAATTCTACCCTTCTGCATTTTGAGCCAACTTGAACTCCAGAAGGTACTGCTCTGTACTTGCTTGTACAGAGCAAATTTTGCCATTAAATACTTTCTTTTCCTCTGGTCTGTAGGTTTACCAGGTCCGACGGGGCCACCAGGACCTCCAGGTCTGAAAGGGGCTAAAGGAGAGCAGGGGAGCGATGGCTGGCCTGGAACTCCTGGAGGTCCAGGAGATAAAGGTGATCCAGGTTTCCAGGGACTGCCAGTAAGTAACTTTCAGCACACTATCCAGACTTGCAGAAACCTGGTTCTTATAATTAATGAGTATATTAATTACAGATGTCTCATGTTCATAATGATACCTTATGTTCAAAATGACTTTGGACTTAATACTGACAATGTAAAATCAGTTTCAAAACGTGGGATCTTGGCTATTTGTGTTTGAGAGCATCATTTTATGATATGTGCTCTAAGCGTAGTATATATCAAAATAGCATTCCAGTATACTTTTCCTTCAAATTGTTAAATTAGGGAAATCTAAAGTTTTTTACACTCTGATAATCCACTTCAAGACTGTTTTTTTAAGAATGAGAAATGGCAAAGGATTTTGATTGCATGTCTTCGATAAGAACAAAATGCTTTAGTATCCTTCAGCTCAGCATCAGTTTGCCAGTTCAATGTGAAATGCACCAATGAGACTTATTTCAATACTGAATTTCCTCTTGTGGGGCTTAAGATGAGTTTCTGATGTCTTCATCCTTTTCCATGTGACTGTCTCTGCCCTGATTAGATATCAGATTAAATCATTTATAGAGGTCTGCTGGTACTTGGAAATCTAAAGGGAAATTAAGCTAAATCATGAGCGAGTCATACAACCAATCTGAAAAGTCTATCTAAAAAAGGAAATGCAGAAGTCAGATCCTGAAATGCAAACCCCATTACCGATTAATGAGTTTTATAATTGTACACTAAAACAGAAGCTATTAAGAAGCCCCAAATTTTACTGAGAATGTCTGACTTTGATTGTCTTCTCAATGAATGGAAGTGTTTTTGATTTGTGCTGCAGAAGTCTTTGTTATGATGCAAAGCAAAGGCCATTTCTTTAAAAAATTCTACATACTGTGATTATATGACTACAAGAAACCAGGTAACTTGGCATAATATATGCCTCCCTTACCACTCAAAGGGTAGGATTTCTTTCATTTAACTTAGGAACCTTACTGTTGACATTCATTTTTGAGATAGTCATCTCTTCCTTTATAGTCAGTGAAAAGATTAGGGATCCATTTTTCTTACCTTAACATAAACATCTAACCTGCATCAGATGAAAAAATCACTTCTGTGTGCATCATTGCTACTGCTATTGTAAAATGAGATGAATCAGTGTTATTTTTCACCGAGTAGTCAAGTCACATCTCCAACCTCTGATTGGTAGGTTACTTAGGAAAGGGATTTTTTTTCTTTCCTCCACACGTGTTCTATATTATATTATAGAGGGGACTGTCATTACTGTGTTGCTTCACACTAGGGTTAGCAATTAGTTGGGGAAAAACTCTAAACTATACTTAAAAGCATTTTGCATGTGAGCTTCAATAGATGAAAGAAGCAAAGCATGTTGGCATATAGGTATGTAACTATTTACAGTGTCTTCTAAAACACGGGCTTGGTTTTCCTTGAAGTGAAGCTAATATAAACTTGTCATTAATTGTAGTGGGGCAGTTTGTAACAGTGAAGGCCAGAGGATGATTTCATATTGTTTAAAAAGTTCTTTAGTATTTTAGCCCTATTGAAAAGTGAAAACCTGCAAAGGTTTATGTATTTTTGAGTACATTTAATTTCATTCCATGTGTGGATGTTGAAGTTTTTAAGTCTGCTCTGATCTGGAATTACCTTATTTGATTATCTGCCCACTGGAGATGCACTGAAATTAGTGTCTCATTTGCTGATATTTGTGCTTGCTAATGTTTCTCATGATGGTGTGGTATATGACTGAAGACTTATTTAGATTTATTTATTAGATATATTGTTAATGGGGTACCTTATTCTGATCTAGTATTTTGTGAAGCAAAAATAGTTTAATAAGGTACCAAACTTATTTGTATAGGAGACGCTTCTTCTATAATCATTGCAGAGAATAATTCCATAAATGTAATGACTTCCCTCGTATTCTTTTTTTTTACATAGGTTTCCAAAACTAAACAGGCTATTTCAAAGTCATATCATAATAGTGTAAGGTAACTCTACTTCACTTTCTCTCTTGTACAGGGTAGTCCTGGTTTGCCAGGAGGTGTTGGTGAAAAGGGTGATCTAGGGCCTCCAGGTGTTCCAGGGATTCCAGGTGAGGAGAAACTTTGTCATGTTCCTAAAAATTGGATCAGTCCTTCAATTTCTTTCTCTCTCTCTCTCTCAAAAAAATAAAAATAAAAAAAAAAAAGCTTAGAGAATGTTGACTTCATTTATAGGATATTTGGAACAGATCATTGAAAGCTGCATCAAAAAGCAATCAAGAATATTGGGATTTTTTTTTTTCTTTTTTCTTTCTTTCATTTTCTTTTTTTTCTTTTTTTTTTTTTTTTTTAACCTCTTTCCTCTTCTCTTTCTTGACCAATTTTAAGTGCAGGTGTTCTTTAGAAAATAGATGCAAATTCCATTGTCTGGACATCACCACTCAAGAATCTTTAGGATTTCCTTGAGTAGGAGAGGCAAGTGTTATGGCTGTATTGGAGGAAACACGGATTCAATATATTTTTCTAAATTGTTGTTACTGTCATCATCACAACACTGTATGTAGAAAAAATACAGTTATGAATAAAAAAAAATCTACTAGTTTAGAAAGACTATTAATTAAATAAAGAAAAAATTGTTTTCAGTCATCAGTTCTTCAGTGACAGCACGTTTGGTACTTGCATGAATAAAGTTGTGGTTCTTGCATGATCATGGTACGATACCTGATTATTCCAAATCTCTGCTTTCAAGTAAAGGAACTACTGAGTATTCACATAGACATTCTCTTTGGCTTCAGGTCCAAAAGGATCTGCAGGCTTCCCAGGCCTCAAGGGTGAGCGAGGTGACCAAGGTCTTCCTGGATCTAAAGGTATAACATGAAGACTAGCTGCTGCTTCTGTTTGTTGTTTTTTTTTCCTTTTTTCATAGATTTTGGTTAGTTGGAAATAACCATTTTAATAACAGTGCATATCTCCACCATGCTTTTATTAGGTATAAAAAGATAGAACATGAAAATAGATGTTGTGGTATCACTATCTACTTGTTCATATTAGTTTTGAGTATTGAATAGAGCTTTGGGTGGAGCCTTGTTTCTTTTTCTTGCTTTGGAAGATCAGTATTGAGGTTTTCATAGTATTAGATTCTTCAAATGGGAATATAAGGTAACTAATTTTCTATTAATTTTCCAGGTTTACAAGGCCCCCCAGGCCCCCCAGGTGCTTTTCAGCTTATCAAAGGGGATCCTGGCTTACCTGGCCCAGTAGGACCAGTTGGTCTCAAAGGATTCCCAGGACTTCCAGGTCCCAAAGGGCAGCAAGGTGAGAGAATTTGTAACTTGCCTGTAGAGATACACTTTAAGTAATGCAAAAACAGGTCAATCATAGGCTAGACACTAGAAGATTTTTGATGTAGCACTATCCAGCTTTTTATAAGCCTCTCAAATTTTGTTGGCCAAGAAGGAAGAGAGAACTTCTCTTTGAAGCACTTCCAAAGCAGTGCCAGAAATAAATACCTTCCTAGTGATTTTTATAGGCTAACTCTCTCTAGTCATCACACTCGTATCTGAGATCAGTGGCAAGCAGGATGATGTCCAACAATTCCCAGAGGGGATTTGCTTCAGTGTCTTCTGTCTTTAGCCTTGAATCTAAACATAATTGCTAAGTAGGCAATTGTATCTCTGAGTGAGGGCAAGCCTATGGAAAAAAACACCTTGATTCTGGAGTGGGAAGAGCTCCCTGGGAAAACTTGTTATGTAGTCCTCAGCTTTCACTCTTGGCCCAAACATTGCAATTCCTGTAAAGAAAAGGTGAACTGCAAAAATAAAATACAATGGGAAATAAGGGAGCAAAGGGCTAGACTATACAGGAGTATGTATCCTTCAAAGTGACAGGGCATGGAGAGTTGGAGCTCAGAAGCATTCTTCAGCTATTAAGACTTTAAGGGAAAGCTTTATTCCTGATTTTTTTGTTTGTTTGTTTTTAAGAAGAGGAGGAGGAATTATGGTGGAATACAGTGATATTTTTCTTTTTCTTCTGTTTAATACAGAAGAAAATATGTAAATTCGCTCTTGAAAGTAGGATCACAACTTTGTGACTATTGCCCATTAGGAAGTAGGGTATGCTATCTCAGTGACTGGGCAAAGCATACGTTTGCTTGTATGGGTTTTGTTGCTGTTCTGCAGCAGTTACTTCAGTACAATAATAAAATGTTACTTTTTAAAGAAAAGGACAGATGTGACTTACTAGAACTGCTGATAAGCCACAGAAAGTCTGGTACGGTACTGATGGTGTTAATTTATTTTTCACAAAGTCAGAGTTACTGACTTTGTGTAGTACTCAAAGCATCTGCTGATGTTGAAACTAATGAAAGGAAGACAGAAATAGATGTCTGAAAACCTGTTTTTTGTTTTTCTAGTGTTCCTGTTGTTTGTGACCCTACTTTTTATGGTATATTTTTGAATGTGTTGTAAAATAAGCAGAGGAAAAGGAAAGACAGCAGCCTTTTCCATAATTCAGACAAATACCAGCTGTTTTAGAACAACTTTTTCTGTTTGTTGTTGTTATTCTGTTTGTCTCTATTACAATGATTTTACCTGCTCAGCATCTACGGCAAATAAGCAGATTTGAAGTATGCACGCTGAATCTGAATGAGCATAGTCTATGCTGAAATGTGCCAGTGCCGTCTACTACATCAAAAGCTGGAAGTCAGAATGGACATGACAGAGAATTCAGTAATAAGTATTCTTTGTTTTTAAACAGGAGTAACAGGACCTTCAGGTGTACCTGGACCACCTGGTAGTCCAGGGTTTGATGGCAGACCCGGGCAAAAAGGAGAAGTTGGTCCTTATGGTCCCCCAGGTAAGCAAATGACTTCTTTGAAGACTCGATGCCTCATAGAAAAATAACATGAGAGATTAGGTATGAAAGTACTTAATCTTAGTTCTTTAGATATATAGGCAGAGCTAAACAGCACAGGTAGTTGACAAGATCTGAAATTGTCTGCAGGTGCTGCAGGAAAAGCAGCTAGATGTTAGATTCCAGTAGATGATCTTTAAGGTCTCTTCCAACCCAAACCATTCTGTGTTTCTGTTATGAGAGAGAGGGAGAGAGAGAGGAAAGATAACATGGTCACAGTATCGCTACAGATATTGTTGCTTCCAGGAGTTTACTGACATTCCAATGTTTCACATAAGGTAAGTTTTAAAAATTGTCGTATGTTTTGAACAATTCTATTGTTTTCTAAAGTTTATTAATAGTTAGTTAAACCAATTCTTGAGATTCTGTTATGTAGTATAATTACAGTTTGTTAAAATTGAAAGTATTTTTTCCTTAGATTCTCTCAAATGCATTATAGTAACTACACAAATACCAAATGATTGTTTACTGCTACCTAAGTTCAGGCAAACTAACTCTGAGATACAAAGTGATGTCTGTAGAGATTAGAGATGACTCTTTCTATTGTAGGACCCAGAGGAATCCCTGGTCCACCTGGCCCTGAAGGTTTGCCTGGGGCTATGGGCCCACCAGGTGCAGCATCTGTTGCTCATGGCTTCCTTGTTACCAGACACAGTCAAACCACTGAAGAACCACAATGTCCATTTGGAACAAGGCTGATTTACCATGGCTACTCCCTGCTTTACGTACAAGGAAATGAAAGAGCACATGGCCAAGATCTGGGTAAGGAGAGACTAAAATAGTATTCAAGTAAAATGAATACAAATTCAACAAACCAATTTTTTCTTTCATTTGTAAAGCTGTATAGAGCATGATTGGTATGATGGAACTCCATTGGGTCAGCTGAAACAGAAATTTAAGGGAAGTCCTCTACTGGTACCTACAGCTAACTAATGGGAGGGTAGATAGAAGATGGATCCAGACTCTTCTTAGAAGGGATCAATGATACTAGAAGAAGCAACAGACATAAGGATGAGATATTCTAGTGAGATAAATGATTTTTCACTATAGCTGTGCTCTGGCTCTGGAGTAAGAACTTGAAGAGGTTGTTGCATCTGTCTCTTTGGAGATACTCATAACTCAATTGAGTATGGACCTGAGCAATGTGATCCAATTTGCAGGGATTAGGACAGGTGACCTCTAGAGATCTATTCCAGTCTAAATTATTGTTTAATTGTGCAGGCAAGGCTAGGATATCTGGACTGTCTATCAAGATAGTATTTGTTCTGGGCCCTTCAGTGCAAGTGTTGTCTGCTTTTAAGCTGCTACTGTAAATATTTGATTGGCAACTGGTAATGGTTTAACAAAAATAGGCTAACAAGTAACCTTTCACTTTTCAGGCACTGCAGGGAGCTGTCTTCGTAAATTTAGTACTATGCCTTTCTTATTCTGCAATATCAACAATGTCTGTAACTTTGCATCGAGGAATGACTATTCCTACTGGCTGTCCACTCCTGAGCCCATGCCAATGAGTATGGCACCTATCACTGGTGAAAGTATCAGACCATTCATCAGCAGGTACAATTTAAATTCTGTTGTTTTTATGAAATGAAAACTGTGAAAGGTGTGCACAGTACTTTATGTCCTTGCAAAAGACTCATATTATACATGTTTTTATTTCTTGCCTTTAAATTTAAAATTTGAGTTCTTTTGATGAAGCGCCTCAAAGTGTGAATGTATTCAGTTCAGACTTTGATCAAAAATGCATTTATTGTGGAGGAAACCCAAACAAATAAAGTAGTCTGTTTCGAGTCTAATTGAAACAAAAATATTTACTTTGAAATAATGTTTTGCAAAAGCTGTGATGTGCTTTGAAGGTTTGAATTTATTCACATTTCCTATCCAAAACAATTCAACTTTTCTTTGTAGCTAGAAACTTTTCAGGCTCGGTTTTCTTCCGCCTGCAAATGGCAGCATAATTTATCTTACAGTAAACTGCCAGGCATCTTTTGGACAGTCTGCTTGAACACACCTATTTCCATCTGACTTGCAGGAAACTGTTGCAAAATCAATAATCTATATTTTAGTAAATCCAGAGTCTCAGCTAGCATAAATTATGGCACTTACATTGGACGTAAGTGTTCTGTATCAGTCCAACATCCTAAAATTTCGGTCGATATTAAATCTTCAGAAAAATATTGTGGCGTAATGTGCGTAGTGCTGAAGGCAAAGGTGTGAGCAGGAATGTGGTAAACTCTGCTGCTGTCATAAGTCAAGAGTCTGACCAAGGGAAGCTCCAGCTTGAAACACTAACAATAATCAGTAGATCTAAGCATTACTTAGATTCCCATAATTGCTTCTAAGCTGTAAAATGTGTATAGGAATGGAGAGTGTTGGCTCTGCTTTTTCAGGCTGGTATACATAATGTAAGAGAAAGGACAGTTAAAATTATTAGAAGGTTGTAGTCTTGATATTTTGATATGTCCAAAAAACCCATTTGTTCCTACTGCAAAACATCTCATATTTACTTCTGCATAATACAATTCACTGTGCTTTGTACTTGTCCTCCATACTCTTGGTTTAGTGGCAAAAAATATATATATATTCCTTGAAAATTAGGTGGGCAGATTATCAAGAGTCACTAGTTTCTGTTGGTCTTGCATCTTTTGGCGTTAACTTGATATTGGTGGAAGGGATCTGACTTGCAGAAAAATTTGAATGACCGATCTTAGAAATTCAACTTCCTTTTACACCATCCATGATCAAACCTGACATTTTGCGCCTTTGCCAATCTCTTTTGAAAATCTTGCTCAGTGAAGTACCAACAAGCATTTTGCTTTCTTATGCATGTGGAATAGCTTTCATACCATTGAAATGCATATGTATACATGTATATGCTGCATATGTAAGTTGATCTGAAAGTAATGCCTCCTATTGTTTTCCTTGGAAACTGTAACAGGTACAAAGAGCACAATAAGTCTATTTCGTAGAGTATGTTCCCAGCTACAAAACATTATTTTTCAACATAGTCATCACCATTAGCTGTTTTATTCCATTCCCCCTTCGTAGCTAGTTTAAAGCTCTTTCAATAAGCCCAGCTAGTTCCTGTGCCAGGATTTGTTGCCCCCTTTGAGATAGGTGGGTTCCATGGACAGACAACAGGCCAGGGGCTGAGTAAACTGCCCCATGATCAAAGAACCCAAACTTTCTGGCTCGACACCAGCCTCTGAGCCAATTATCCATTACTCGTGCTTTCTGATCCCTCTCAGTGTCCCTCACTGCCCCTAAATGTATAGAGCAGAAGATCACTTGAGCTCCTGCTCCTTGAACTAAGTGCCCTAAAGCCCTGAAATCTCTTTTCATAGTTCATAGGCTTCTCTGGGCAATTTCATCACTGCCCACCTGAACTATGAGGAAAAGAAAATAAGCAGTGGACCTAACCAGCTTTGGGAGTTTCCAGGTTATGTTCCTGACCCGGGCCCCAGGAAGGCAGCGCACTTCCCGATGGTTCGGGTCCAGTCTGCATATGAGGCTCTCCATTCCTCTGAGAAGGGAGTCACCCCCATGAGCACCCTTCATTCTTTCCTGACAGAGGCAGTCTCAAGGTGTGGGGGTGGCCTTAGGCTCCCTCCTAGGCAGATCATCACCTCTCCACTCACCTCCCCTTCAATTTCTAGCATCTGAAACCTGTTGGTTAGTGGGACCTGGGGAAAGTGGGATAGGCAGGCAGGGAGGGCTTCTGTGGCACCAAGTTGGGGCTCTCTTCTAATCCTCCTCATCAGTCAGGTCTGTCTTCTTGGAATAAGCCTGCTGTCTGGTGAAGACCACGTTTAGGTCTTTCTGTGTCTGCAGACTCAGAAACAGTCAAGAGGAAAGCCCGTCTCCTGAGCAAGGACAGACAAAAGTTATTTTCCACACCACTTGACCCACCATCTACACCCATAGCAGCACTGTATGGGCAGTGTGTGCTGTGCTCACTCGCTGAGCCTCCCCATTCTCAGTGGGCAGCAGTAATGATGGGGTGATAACCTGGTGTGCTCCCCAAAGCCATTTAAATCTTATTATGAGGTACGAACGTTAAGGGCAGGTGTTTAAACTGTGCTGCTAATGTGCAAGCTCTACCCCTGCTGATTCAGGAGCCTGCCCACAAGCTGCCAACTCCCCAGCACAGCACTGTTGCTAGCTTCATAAAAAGCCTTGAAAAGAGCTTTTTTGTTGGCCTTTTTTACTCCAGATCCCTTGCCTGGTGCAATCTTACCTGCTCTGAAGCTAGTCTCTGCAGCAAATGGCTGCTATTTGTCTCTGATTACAGTAGACCACTTTATAAGTGATACCTGCTGAGTTATGATGTTAGACCATTTGCCTCTGGTGTTCATGACATTAACTATTTTAAGGAACAGTGCAAATGGGATTAGCAAAAGACAAACACATTTAGATATTCAGATAAGAAGTCTCTTGTTCCGTGTTCTTAAGCAGGCTAATATGAGCAAGGCCTAAGTGGTCCCTAAATACATGAGAAATGAAAAAGAGGCAGATGTTTGTTTTTTTAATGAAATAGTTTGATCTTTGATGTGCTTTTGATGGTGACAATATTTTCTAGTTCCGACTTATTGAACAAGGTCTCTTCAGGAAAGAAAAAAGAGGCTTAGGCCTCATGTTCATGTGTCTCGTTCACATCTTGGTCTTTCTAGATGCTCTGTGTGTGAAGCTCCTGCTATGGTAATCGCTGTTCACAGTCAAACAATCCAGATACCACCGTGTCCTGAAGGCTGGAGTTCCCTTTGGATTGGTTACTCATTTGTCATGGTAAGTGCACTGGGGCTTACTCTAAGCTGAGAAAAGCATTTCTTTCAGGTATTGGATGTACACTTCCTCTCTGGGAAAGCTAATCATGTCACTTTATGTCTCAGGAGGGCATTAGGTCTCTGCGCTTTCTGATGACTTGAAAACAATTCAGACTAATTATTAAATGAGAATAACACAACAGCAGTTTGTTGTTCATTTTCTGGGGAGTGTACGCAGCATATTCTGCACACATTTTTTTTACATTAGCATTGCTGTACACAGCACATTTACATCTCCAACACAGAATTCAAGTGTGGAATAAAAGAGAAAATAAGCATAATTGTTGATGGTTCTTCCACATCTATGTTGCAGCAGCCTCCTCATGCAGTAGCATGTTAGTGCCTGTCTTCTTCCCATTTCTTTTGACAGATGAAACTTTATTTTTCAAATAGCATTTTTGATTGGTTATCTAGTTTCTTCAGCTGTACGTGTGCTATAGAAATCAATAGGCCGATGGAACAGTCTGAGGAGACGATATGTAGTCCACCATAGTGGTCAGTATGCCCTTCCATTCCACTAGTACAGACATAGCTTAGGTTTTACTGTCAGTCCTCAGGGATTTCTGTGCATGTAGCTGTCCTGAGGTTCATGTTGGTGATGTGCTGTGCTGCCATTGAACTAGTGAGCCCACTGCCACCTTAGAAGCTCTTCAGCTTCACCGTTTTGCTCCTTCTTGAGCAGAGGAAAGAAACAGCAGACACAACAGAGGATGAGGAGAGGGTGAAGAGAGGCACGTGAAGAAGTATTTTTTGCAAGAAAGATAACAGAAATTGTAGCAGGAATGCTGAAAAGTTCCTTTCTCACTGATGGTTTTTGCATTTTTCTAGCATACCAGTGCTGGTGCTGAGGGCTCTGGCCAGGCCCTTGCATCTCCTGGTTCCTGCCTGGAGGAGTTCCGCAGCGCTCCCTTCATTGAATGCCATGGCCGGGGCACCTGCAATTATTATGCAAATGCTTACAGCTTCTGGCTTGCCACTATAGAGAGGAATGAGATGTTCAAGTAAGTTCGTGATTTATTTATTGGCATTTGAGACTCTGTCAAGCCTTGTCTCTGAGTAACAGCAGTATGGTTTGAGTGTAATGATATGGTTGAGATATTGGCTCTGCCCCAGTGTGGTTAGTATGTATAGTTAATGATTTTAATAACAAAAAGGAAAAATCATCATAGCTTTGGGGGGAATTAATGAGTGTATCTTCCATTAGTGTTTATAGTTTGTCATTTGCGCTTGGTATTTTGCTCTTTGGCATTATCTAAAAGTGTTTTAATTTCCGCTATGTTTGATTGTATTCACTGAGTAGTAGCTAGGATAGGCTGACATCCTGTTTGAAATTAAGTTAGAATATAACATTTCCCCCAGTGGATGTTAACACCTAATAGAACCACTTGAAATTAGTGCAGGTGTTGAACTTGGAGAGAGAGGAAACTAAGCTGAACAGCTATTTACTGCTCTGCAATGATGGAGCAAATATGTCTGGATAAAACACAGCTGAAAGTAGAAGTCTTAGGCCTTTCTTCAGTCCTTCTAAGGTTCTAATTTCAGGAATTTAGCGATAGTAGTATTTGTTCTGGTCTTCTGCACATAACTGTGTTTTCCAACAGAATCTCATTTCTTTCTTCCAAATGTTACTAGCATGTTAGTGTATGGACTAGTTCCCAGGTCTACCTGATACTAATTCCCAGCTTACCTGATTAGCAGACATTCCTCTGGAGTGCAGGCAAACATCCTCTCCCACAGTATTCCAGGCTGCCATCCTGGGTACCCTTCATCTGTTCATGTCTTTTGCTCATAGGTGTGCTGCTCGTTTGCCTGTCTCAGTCAAATTGAAGCAGGATGTTGAGCCAGTTCTGACTGTCTATGAGATAATTGCCAAATAAATAGGTGGAAGGGTTGAGCGCTGTGTCTGATATTAACTGGGGCTGTGACTGTCTTTATCAGTCAGCAAGTCTACTAAAAGAGCCCATGTGCTAATTTTGGGGAGAGCACTTGTTCCCTTGGAAGAAGGAAAGCAGGTCAGAAAAATTTAGAGGAGTCAGCACCAGAGTTATTTGTATTCACTGAGTCCTACACAGATCTGAGGATTTCAGTTTCCTTGCTTAATTATTTTTTTCTTCCTGCCTAAATTTCAGCATGTTTTCAAACTTGTGATTAAGTAGGTAGTGTTTTCTGTTTAAAAAAGCCTTCAGCCTACTGAATTCTGAGGTAACTGCATGTGACCTTTGTTTGTAAGTCATCTTCTGACAGTTTGTGACCTACATTTGAAAGTGAATATGCATCGAAAAAACCAGGGATAACTTCTTGATTCAGCTTAAGGAGGTGTTTGACTGCATGCAAAGTTTGCCTTGTCAGTTGAATCCTGACCATTTGTAGTAACAGTTGTAAATGGGTCTTTTCATGTCTTTATTTTTAATAGGAAACCGACTCCGTCAACTTTGAAAGCAGGGGATCTGCGCTCAAACGTTAGCCGTTGTCAAGTCTGTATGAGAAATACATAATGACTTTTGAATTTCAACTTATTTCACACAATATGGTGCTACTTGTTTAACAACAATGAAGCCTAGACATATATCATATGTACCTCATTGTTGTCCAATATGAAAACAGTAAAGTGCCTTTTAGGAACTTGCATAACTAACACACACTGCTTTACTGGCCCTGTCCTTGCTGAAGAAGAAAAGAGACAACAAAGATAAGCTTCAAATGTTGACATGCCAAATGGCACTTTTGATCAAAAAATATATATTTTTTATATAAATGCAATGCACTGATAGAATAAAAAGTCAGCATTCGTCCAGAAAAATGCAAAGGTGCTAGGAGGTATGCAGTTCTGCCTTATACTGTTGGACTCCCCTTTCTCATTCTTGTATTATATATTTAGATTCATTTTTCTTCCCCAGATGAGTTTGTTGTTATCATTCTTTAGGTGTCTCAAAATCCCAGACTCTTGTGTATGTACTTATTGTTCCTTATTGTACAAAGCAATACTAATGTAAAAAAAAAAAAAAAAAAAAAGGAGTTTTGGGATTACAGACTGTGGTTAAGCAACAAGTAACCATCTTTTCAAAGCATAGATTGCCATCCCGCAAACCTTTGCTTCTGTTGTAGTCCTTACTGCTATTGGCTTTAATGGGACTACACCTGGAAGAGACTTCCAAATCGGTCTCCCAATAGGCAAGTAAGTGTTTCTGCTATGTTGGTACTATGCAGCTTCTTCATGCAATAGAACAAACTTTCCTGTGGAATAAAGAATGATCCAGCAATGGTCAAGAAAAAAATATATAAATGTGTTTAGTAATTTATATAGATATCAACCATTAGGCTTTCAGTTTATCATTACAGAAAGAAGCTTACAGAAGTTTTCTTCTTTGCAGTGTCATAAATTCGGTGTTAAATACCAAAATATGATGTGAAATGTTAATTTTATATAGGTCATTTCAATTCCAAATTTGCAGAGACTGAACCCAGGTTAATAGCTATTTGTGTTTATTATAGTCAATCCTGCTTTGAGCTTATAGTCTTTATTCTGTATTTAATATTTTTCAGGGTTTTAAACACTACTCACACACTGAATGACTTGATTTTGAGAAGTATAAGGCCTTAATTTTGTTAATATTGTGCCAAAAAAATTCTTTACAGTGGCCTCATTAATATTTCTAAAGAATTACTATGCAATGATACCAATGTTTGAGCACATCTGCAACCAAAAGTGTTTTACAGACTACAATCATGCAAATACCAAAAGTTTTTTTGCAAATGCCAAGGCCTTTGTGTAATTTCTTAAATGTGTGTTATTTCTTAAAAATTCAAGTTTGTAATAAAACTATTTGTGTAAAAAAAAAAAAAAAAGAAAGTTTTTACTAATTTGTTATTAGCGTTCATTTACAGCAGTGAATCAGTTTTGAATAAGCCACCAATAAATGCACAAGCTTGATGCAATCACAGATTATTTTTGTTTTGCACATCTTGCAGATGTACAAAGCAGCTTCAAAATGGGCAAGTAGGGTGCTGTACTGACACACCTCAATTGTTACTTGTGAGAAGTGGTACTGACAGACCAAGCACGGGCTCTCCGTCTGTTACTGAATGTGTTTGGTGTTAACGTGTTACAGGAATGTTCAACCTTCATTATAAGCGATCAAGTTATACAATTTTTTTTTCTTTTAATTCTCTCCTTGAATTTTCCAAGAATAAATCAGAAGTAAATTATACAGGGTCAAAATCCAAGTGCGTGGTATAATTTTGCTTGTAGGCAGTGAAAGTGAATCTTTTGCTGTGGTTAACTCAAGAGGAAATGGGCTAACTTTTTTCCATGGCAAAAGCACACGATTTATTAATGCTGTATATTGTTCTCCTGGATTTGTGAGCAGGCTGCTGCTGTTGTTCTGAGCTCACTTTCACTGTGATCCCTTGGAAATGTCAGCTGGCCAAATGACTGAGTGCCCCAGAAAAGAAACTGGCCATTCCCTTTGGTGCTGGTTCTTACTCTCATGAAGATTCTGACAGATGATCATTCCATTTATAAATGAGCAGTGCTCACAAGAGCCCTTTACTAGCCTGTAAAGTACAGACTGTTTCTGTCTGATCAGCCTGGAGCAGAAATTTCCAAAGGCTGCATATTTCTCAGAGAAAGAGGGGAACATAGTGTGATTCCTCTTGTCTAGGAAGAATCAAGTAGACATTCAGACCTTCTCTTACTCAGAGGATCCAAGCTGCCTCTCGGACTTTTTAATTGCACTCTACAGCTAATATCCATGTCAGCTAGGGATTTGATTTGCTTGGTTCAAATCATCTCAGTTTTATGAAGTCCTGCATGTAAGTTTAAATCAAGATAATAATGCCTTTTGCTCATAGAGGGACTGCTCTATGACAGCTACTGCAGGTAGCTGTTTACTAACCTGTTTTCTTGAGGAGGAGTACTTTGAAAGCAAGGTGCTTTGGGGGAAAACAAACAAACAAAAAAAACCAACCCATTGGAACTATAGTTTTATGTCTTCTCCAGTAATAAGAATTTATTCCAAAGCCTACAGCTCATAAAATAATCTAACCATTTATCGTGCTAGTATTATTTCTGAAGTCAGTGATTTCACTTGTCAGTGTTACTGAACTCAAGTCAGATCCCCTGAAGGTGTCATGCGAGCTGAGTTTGGCACACTGAGTGTGGAGAGCTCATGTGCTAAAGCAGTGCAGGTGTGAAACCCTTTCTTATTTTCAGAAGTCTGTAAGCATCCCACAGTCGGCCATTTGGGGCCAGTGTTGTCACTTCAGTACAGCTGCGGACGTTGTGTGGACGGGCAACTGCAAGCACATCCTCTCTAAAACCATCTTGCCTAAGCTTCGTTTGGAGGACAAAGCTTTCCTAAAGCAGCGCGGCTTGTTTAGTAGGCCTGACTGTTTTTGAATGCAGTACTTGAAGAGTAACTTTCATGACCCAAATAAATACATTTCTAAAACAGCAGGTGGTGCCCTTGTTCTTTTTATGGTAAGACTGAAACTAATCACTTCAAACTAACTAATGCTGTGTTCTCTAATCCACTAACAGGTACAGCGGGATGGCAGGGGTCTGTGTTCCTGGGTCTCTGTTTCTATGCAGACATGTTTGAGTCAGCAGCAGTTTTCTTTTTCAAATAGGAACAGAGCAGCGTTCACTAAAAACCGACCAGCAACCACTCCCCAAACAGAGTCTGTGCATAGATAAAATAATCGTACAACGTAATGAAGCAATCCAATGTCTGATCTCTTAGCCTGTGTGTTTTTCTGGCAGATGTGCATTCAATTTAAATACATATTTTTTTTCATTTTCTTAGTGGTAAAGTCCTTGACAAAATACACTGTGCTGTGTTTTGTTGCTTTTTTTTTTTTCCCCTCTGTGAATCAAGTCTTCTGAAAACAGTATCCTTTTGTTAGTGTCCCCAAAATTGTATTGAAGCTATCTTTTTATGACTGAAATCATAAACCTTTGACTTTCTAAGGGTTCCTTTTCCACCTTTTATTTTTGGGAATAATCTACACTAAATGTACAGGACAAAATACAAACATCTGTAATACACAAGGCACTTGGGTCCCAGAAGATCCAGTAAACAGAAAATATGGCATGTGGCACAAAGAAACACTCCTGATAATTTGAAATCACAGGCTCTTGGTATCTCCCTATAGAGAAGCTGTGGTGCCCCATCCCTGGAGGCACTCAAGGCCAGGTTGGATGGGGCCCTGGGCAGCCTGAGCTGGTAGGAGGCAGCCCTGCCCACAGCACGGGGTTGGGCCTGGGTGGGCTGTGAGGTCCCTTCCAATCCAAACCATTCTGTGATGCTACAAACCTATGATTCTATCCTCTCTGTTATTTGGTCTACTAATAGGGATTGTCAGATCCCGTCTGCACTGTGGCATTCAGGTGGAATTTAGCAGTATTTTTGTTGACGCTGCAATGGAGTTACCTCTGTCTTTGCTGTTCACATAGCAGCAATGGCATGCTGCCAGCGCATTTCTACTTATTCATACAGAAATAATCTTTCCTATGAAGTTCACATTCTGAATAAGATAACACAGTGAGAAAATGAGACCAGTGTGGATGCTTAAACGCATACATCATCCTCAGGCTGATGCTGAGACCAGTGGGGGACTAGAATATAGTTAATCATTATTAAGAAAGAAAGTATCATGTGGCCACATGGATGCATTCAGCTTCTCTGTTTTCAGGTTGAAGTAGGAGTGTGGAGGAAAGGGAAATGATTCCATTCATCTGTTATTGTATAGTGTATTTAATATGAACTCAATATTACTTGTAAATTTGTAATATTGGAAGGCTCAGTACAGTCTGATCCTATTCAAATGTTATTACAGAATCGTAGAATTGTAAAGATTGGGAGGGACCTCTTAGAACCATCAAGTCCAACGCCCTACTGCTAACAGCTGAGCAACAAACACATGCTCCTTATGAAAGGTGTACTAGCAATCAGAAAAATGTCAAATAAAAAGTATACATGTTAAAATAATTATAGGTAACAGAAGAAATTCCCACCAAAAAATGCAAGGAAAGAGTCTGTGGTTTGGTTATTTATTTTGAGCCAACAATGTGCTTGCTGTGTTGCTTAAAGTATTAGTACCTATGGGATAATGAATCAGTAATTGTGCTCGTGAGCCCGCTAATGCTTCCTATGCTAAAGGTACTTCACCCAGCTGGGATTTCCAACACCACCTTGTCTTCACCGCCCACCATAAAAGGATAATACTTTGTGCTGAATATTCTTTCTTACATGCAATGTTGATTTCTAAATATATATTCCTTCTCATTGTCTTCAATCCAAAGAGAACAGAGCATAATATTTTTGTAAACAAACGGAAGATTTACAAATGCCTCAATGTTTTAGTTTCGCATATGCTAGAAAGCTGCCTTTTTTTTTCTCCTAGCTCTATGCAGTCAGCTGTATTTATTATAATTGGTGTGCAGAGGACAGAAGATTTGACAGAGTGAAAGTTATAGATGGAGCACGATCATCTGATGCTCTGTCAACTTCTGTCTCATCTAAGAAAACATGTTGTGTTTCATGCAGGATTGTGGCAGACTTCATTTGTCATCTCAGCTGCATGAAGTATGATTTACACCATAGTAAATAAGCATGTACAATGGCCCGGGCAAGGGAGAAAGCCCTTGTAGAGCAGTTTAAAGAGCGCTGATCAAACCTTTTTATTATTCTTAGTGCACTGCTTTTATACTGGTACAATTCACTGTATTCTTTCTCTAGAAAATCCCTCCCAGGCTTTCACCATGGTGGTTATTTTTCACTGCCAGATCTTGGGAGGAGTTCAAAGTGGAGAGTGCTGGCACATACCCAGTGCCAAAGCTTTTCTGATCTTTGTGAGCATCATGGGGGGCAGTGGAAGATGCTGCCCTCTTCTTATTTCCTCTAAATAATTATAGCAGCATGTTCTCCAGACTAATTTTGGAAATGAACCTATTTGCAAGATGTGATCAAAGTGGCAATCTGATCACAAGGATTTGAAACGCAACCACATGAATCTCATGTCAAGAATTGTTTCTGTGTACCCCCGTTAAAAATGTGCCTGGGAATTCCCACACTATCTGTGATGCCCGGGCACTGGCTCCCAGGCAAATCACAATGAGTAAGGCTTCATGTTTGTGTAGAGATCTACTGCCTATAACCATAGAATGAAAAATGTTCTGCAGCATCTGCATAACTTTGACACTGAGAACACAGACAGGTAAGAAGGTGCGTACCTGGTGGAAGTGAATTACAGTTCTTGGTAGCACAACATGCGTGGCTGGGAATGAAAGGTTGGCTTCCTCTCATTTCCAAACAGATGAGCTTTTTCCCCATCCCTGGAGGTGCACCAGGCCAGGTTGGATGAGGTCCTGGGCAGCTGAGCTGGTGGGGGGCAGCCTGCCTACAGGTGGGCTTTGCTGTCCCTTCCAACCCAAACTGCTCTGTGATTCTGCAATTTTTCACACATTTTCTGTCCACTCTTGATCAGCTGTCTTACCCCACTTAGTGGCTGTCAGCTGTCACTGATTACAAGTGCTTGTAACGCTGTCCCAGCCTTTCAGTGTTGTCCCTGCACTAAGAAAAGCAGTTAGCCCAAGGCAATGAGTGATGCACCCTGCCTTATTCTCATCCTGCCTTTGCCAATAATAAACACATAAAAAGGAAGAGGACTTCTGGCATTCCAATAAAAAGAAGCTGCAGCTCTCTTCCTTGCTCTGAGATAAACATTTCTTCAGGGAAAGATGGTCAACTCTCTCATTTGGGAGGGAAGAAAGCTGCAATGGCAATGTGAGAAAATGCTCTGTCTGGATGCTGTATTTGTATTATAACTACAGTTGCTTGGCATAAGAAAGGCAGTATCTGTAACACTATATTCACCTATAGTTGTAGGGTAAAGATGGGGATTTCTTAGCAGGATCAACTAGGCTGAGTAGACTATAAACAAAACCATATGCATCTGGAATAAAAGTCATGTGCTGGTGCCAATGATGACCATGATGGCTAGTGGCACAAACTGGAAGTACAGCGTTTCCTACAGGATGACACCGTGATCTGATGATCAGAGATACAAAGCGAATCATTGAAGTTTCACACAGATGAGGTGCCCTGGAGCCCTGCAGCTACTCACCTTTTCAGAACACTGAAAAATGGTCAAAGCCTGGGATTCTGGAATGGCATTTGTGTTAGCATCTGGGAGCTGTGGCCAAGTGCTTGATTTGCTGATAGGAAAAATCAGAGTTCTTTTAAGTAACTTTAGTACCAACACTGTTTTTTCCTGGTCTATTGTGGTCAGAGAAATCTAGCCAACACACGTAAATTAGTAACTGCTAATAAGCAGATTTCTTTTCAGGAACACACAGTACGCTGGACATTTTTAACGTCTTTTCTTCCTAGTAAATTGCAGAGGATCACAGAGAGAGGGGGAGAGGTTTTGTAGTTGTTTGTTTGCTTTTGCGAGGCACAGAACATGACCCCTCAGGAATGTGTAGGAGAGGAAATGAAAAGCAGACGTGGGAAGCTGAAAAAGCAGCACTTCTCCTCTATCATTAAGTGTATAATAAGGTAGATTACATCAGTTGTTGGCCTGGTCTCCCTGGTGAACAGGTGTCATAGCTACAGTACTGTCTAATCAAATATTAACTCCTCATGTGGCAGCAAGTGCTAAGCGAAGGCACGTGTAAGATCATCTGCCTCCGTTTCCATGCAGCCCACTCTTCTGTGGGATACTAGGCTTCCATAAAGGACATTCTTGTCGTGTTTATGGAGTGAATTGAATTTAGTGTGGTTCTATAGACTCGTGACAACCAATTTTTTTCCACTTCCTGTAGGAAAGTGCGTTGGATACAAACATATCAACAGCCACAGATGCAGACAGACAGATCATTTTAAAGGGAACTCATAGGACTTTGGAAACAAATATCTCCAGTCATTATTTAGGATAGACTGATACACAAGCTTTTTGATGCATTGTTTACAACAGCAAGTAAATACCATTGCTCTCATTTTATAAGCAGGGAAAAAAAAGAAAAAAAAAAAGAATAACTTGTAGTAAGGAAGGAAAAAAGTCAGTTTTGTAACTCCTGAGCCAGGTCTTCCCCTGCTGGACCATGCCCTGCTCCAAACTGTCTGGCACTGCTGAGTAGTGGAGGAAAAAAAAAGAAAAAAGGAGTTTTTGCACATTCCTTTGTACATGGTATACAGAATACAACTTTGTATGGTTTATACAACTTACACAGAATAGAAAGAGCTGCAGCTGTTGCACCTGGATCAGTTGTTCAGGTATTGTATGTAGGATGTCAAATAACTCAAGTCCTTTTGCGTCTCCGTCACCTTCCTTGAGGAGAAGAAAATCGCTGAAGTATGTATTCAAAGTAAAGCCTCCAAAGCAAACCTATGCTACATGAAATGAAGCAAGAAATATATATATATGTATACATATATATATAACAAAGAAAGACAGCATACTATTCTTTTTCTTTGGGCTCCAAGAAGAGTCAGTATTGAAGAATAAGCAATAGCTGGGAGAGGATACTGTAGGTGAACATCCTGAGGTAAGTACTGCTACCAGTGGCCTTCTTGATCCACACTAGCACTTCTTGTTCTGCAGTAAGAAGTGTGAAACTGCTACACACAGTTTGAAGGAAGGGACTAAGAAATATTCCTTTTTAATAGAGAAGGGAATTCACACACTGGGTATAACTGACTATAAAAAAATTATTCAGGAGGCTCAGAAGACTATCAATGGAGGGAGATTGGAGATGTTTGTTTGTTTGTCTGTTTGGGTTTTGTTTGTTTGTTTGTTTCATTAAAAATGTAGGTGCAGGAGTATGTTAAGATTTGGTAAAGTTACAGAGTCTTTTGATGGGATTGCCTGGGCTGGCAAGACTGAAGAACTGAGGCATGTTCCAAGCTGTGTAATCACTTCCTGAAAAGAAAAGCACATCTGTTGTCCATATCTGTAGTTTCCTATGATCAGATTTTGTTGCTGTTGTTGTTCTAGTGGGATTCTTATTATGGGTAACATATACATGTGTTATCAACAATTATTTTACATCTAAGAACTATTATCCCCTCCTCTCGTCCAAAACATTAAAAATTCATCTGACAGAAGAAAGAACCTGATGTGTAAGAGTTCAGAAGTCCTGTTCTATGGTTTTTAATTTCCCCAAAGGAAGGTGGGAGTTGTGCCAAGGAGCTGGAGAGATCTAGGTGTGAATTTTTGCTCTGACTCAGCTTCACCTTGAATGCAGACCCAGGTGCAGGTTGTTGCCTCTCCCTCTTGCTTCATTCTGGAAAGATGCCCAGAGGCACAGGAAAGGGCTTTGGCAGGTCTGTGAGTGTGGTCCTCACAGGGTGCTTCCATGGCAGGGTGAACTTGCTCTGGGAGCGGGGCCTGGCCAAGGTGTGCGGCCTACAGATGCAACAGCCGCCTGCCCAGCAGTGCACATGCAGCCGGCTTCATCCCACCCTTCTTCAAGTTGGTGGGAGCACAGCTGGCATGAGCGCCCTGAAAAATCCCTGCTGAGATGTTTAAAAAGATATATCCATAGGAAGCTCTGCTAGGGCACCTGTTGGTGGTAAAGCCATGAGAACAACTGAGTCTTTTTCCTTCATCCTCTATGCATCAGCTGCAGTATCCCGTGGGTGCTGTATAGGGACAGAGCCAGGGAAGGAGGCAAAGCTCCTTGAACTCAGACTTCTGGAAACACCAGAAAGAACTTGTCATTGGTTTTTATTAACACAAGATACTGAAGCGAGCTCTTGCCGTTTTAAGTATTGTGGGGAAAACAAAGCACTCATCTGCCTCTTCTGGCAATTTTCATAGATCTTGAGACTAATCTTGCAGCTGACAGCCTTCTTATGTTCAGTATTGGAGGCACAGGCTTCAGCCTCACACTGCAAAGAGCATCCTACATATTTTAATCTCTTCCTAGAATTCACTCCCCTTCTGAAAGCTGAGCAGTACTGCACTGAAAAGCACAGAGAGGACAGCGCTGTATCTCCAGGATTAGTATTCTCCAGTGGACGTGCTGACAGAAATGTCAGCAAAAGGCCCCAGGAGCTGGCTCTGCTGTGATCCCTGTGAACCTGTGGTCCTTCCTTGCATTTCATACTCAGCATCTGCTGTGAGTTGATCTAGATTTCAATGTTCTAAACCAGCGATATTGTTGGCGGGTCCTGGGGGGCTGCTTACAAAGAAAGAAACACAGAATAGGGCCGTTCTCTTGTTTTCATGGGGGGAAGTGGGGACTCATTACCAGCAGAAATTCTGCAGCAGTGAACTTGCCCTGGTGGGGCAGGTTTAAGCACTTAATCCTTTTGCTGCTCCTGTTATGACAATTCCTAGAATATGGCAGCACTAACAGGATGTTTTTTTGTAGAGATTAAGAAGGATTATTCATTTTAGTGACTCATCTCCAGCCAGTCCATTGTTGAAACTGTGGCTGGTTGTACAAACAGTGTGTTGTCCTGGTGGACAGGAGAGACCTGCTGCTTTCCTGCCACCATCGAGTCTGAGCTTTGGTCTCTGTTATCTACGTAGCAGTTAAAAATCTCAGCAAACTCTCTTTGGTGTGTCCCATGTGTTGTCCCAAGCATCTGTCTCTTGCTGTCCTGCATGGGCTGCTCAGAGACAAACCCACAATGCCAGGTGAATGCTCCTCAGTTTTGTTTCAGTGCTTTAGGGTCAGCACGCCAACACTATGAGCACACCTCTGCTGTTACTACTGGAATTCATGCAGTCAGTGGGAGGGCCCAAGGATTTTTTCTGCTACAGAAGAAATCCTCTCTTGACAAAGTGCAGTAGAGTATCAAGATACCTTGGTTTCCTATGACTAGATGGGAATTATAGTGCTGAGCGAGGCTTTCTGTTTCAATGGTCCTCTGCTACGTACACAGAAAGTTTGCTCCACTCCTAAGGACAAAGTATAAACTTCTGATTGAATTCATTTTATGTCCTCTGAGTCTGCGTGGGTTAGGTTTAAATAGTGAGGGCAAACAACAAAAGCCTTTGCTTTAAAAGCAAACAGCCCAGCTTGCAGTGCCTGTGTTAATGCTTCCTGGCACAAGTGAACAGCTTCCTATTTTTTCCTTATCTCCAAGCTTTTCTCTGTGAAAAGATTGCCACTTAAAGGTTTTCTGGTTGGCAAAGTCACTGCCTTTCTAAGAACTGCTACAAGACTTACAGTTATGCAAGTCTTCTTCTGGCTTGTTGCATACTGCTTCATGGCCATGAGCTGCAAGAAGGATTTTTTTTTTTATTTTATTTTTTATGTATAACAAATACATCTGAGATAACATTTTAGGAGATGTTCTCTAAGTAGCTAATTGCACCCAGCAACCAAAGTAATTTTCTCGCAGTGTTCATTTCACCATCATGAAAAAATAATAAAAAAAACACCCTCTTGGATGAATAATTTTTCTGTTAAGCACAAAGTATGAGTTCTCTTGACATCATTGACATGGTACAAGCTGCCATCTGTGTGTCCTGAAAAAGCACCTGGCTTGTTTCCTTACCTGCTGCTCTGTCCTTTCTTGATGACCACATCGAGGCATATTGTACACACAAAAACATCACCAAATGCCAAATTTTTGACCTTACATAATGACACTTTGCAATAAAATTGATCAGCCTTGTTTCACGGGTGGAGAGAAGGCAAATATTTTGATATTTAAAGGGAGCTTAGAAAGAAGATGGAGACTGACTTTTTACACGCTGAGCTGATAGTGTTAGGACAAGGGGGAATGGCTTCAAACTATAAAAGAGGGGAAATTTAGGTCAGATGTTAGATGGAAATTCTTTACTCAGAGGGCGGTGAGGGGCTGGCACAGCTGCCCAGAGAAGCTGTGGTGCCCCAGCCCTGGATGCACTCAAGGCCAGGTTGGATGGGGCCCTGGGCAGCCTGAGCTGGTGGGGGGCAGCCCTGCCCATGGCAGGGGGTGGGGCTGGCTGGGCTGTGAGCTCCCTTCCAGCCTAAACCATTCTGTGATTCTATAAAGATGCCACAGGCTAGGAGAAGGGTTAGAGCCCAGCTCCCTCACACATGCAGCGCCACAACCTGAGGCCATGTCCACAACACCCACTGTTGTCCTTGTGCCCACAATTACTGCCAGAGTTTTACAGTTGTGAAAAAATATTCCTTCCAAAACACAAGGCATGTTAAGAGATCATAGGATAATTCTACACTTTTATCATGATTCAGTGCTGGTAAAGTGCTTGATCTTACATGTGTTATTGGATACATTTCTATGTGTAGGTCACTAAGATTACATTAGGAATGCAGTGAAACTTGCCATTCAAATTAACTGGTAGTGGTAATTAATTCACAATGGACTGCGTGCATTTCTGGTCTCACATTGGTGTATGGCCATAAGAAGGGTGATTTTCTAATGAGTCAAACACCGGAACCTTCTTAGATGGGATTGTCATCTTCAGATATTTTCAGATGAATGTGAAGACCTTGGGTACTGCAGCAGAATTGCCAAGTCACCAGGTGAGAAGGCATGGCTAAACCAGGGGGCTTAGGTGCAAGCAATACACAAGTGACCAGAAGGAGTGGAGGCAGGGTCCTCCCCTCCTCACCCTCATTTTAGAGTTAGCAGCGAAGGGAGCAGCATTTCTCTGAGCAGAGGTTGTATTCCTCTTGAACAGTCACTGGTTGTTGGAAGGGGTGAGCTGGTTTTTCCTCTTTGTTGTCTTCTACTGTTCCATAGTGCCTGTATCCCAGAGGAAAATGCTATTATTGCCTTCTTTTGCCTCATGGGTACCAAAGAAAAAAGAGGGTGACATTGCTAGTTATCAGCTGTCCTGTTTTCTTTCTTTGGGGCAGCTTCCTGAGGTTTCTTCTGCACAGTTTGCTCTCTTGGGGTTAGAAAGGCCACAAGGTGTGTCTGCACTCAGTGAAATTCCAAGGGGTGTGCATTATAATTAAGTGGCAAGAAGACATTTCAATTGGCTCAGTTTCCAGGAAGCTCACAGGTCAGTTTAAGTCTTTATCATGAATTTGTGAGTTTTTTTCCTAATATAAATTAAAGCAAGGTTCACAAACTATAATGGGAAAAAAAACAAAACAAAACAAAACCAAAAATAAACAGGATTATTTAGTAATGTTAGAACAAGCAGACTTTTTCTAGAAAGGGATGCATTTTGCAGCAAATTGTTCACAGACTATGGCTGATGGCTTAATTTCCATTTCTTTCAGTGAACAATAGGATACATGGCCAGCTGGGATTTACTAGACACTTCCAAAACATCGTTATTTCCAGTTTGAAATGCTATCCACTGTGAAGTCAAATCCCTGCAGTGAGACTGCTGAGACTTTACACTCTGCCAGAGTAAAGGCGCTGCCCTGATCACATGTAGTCCAACTGGAGCCATGTCTGGGAGAGGAAACCGAGCAGAGACAGGGCGGGTTGGAAACTCTGTCCCTGGTCATTGTGTTCAGGGCTGCTATAAAAAGACTTGAGTCAATCATGAATTTGGTCAGAACATTCTAATACAGATAGAAGGAGAAGGTCACTTTGAAAATAGCTCCTATTTATTTGTCTGTCGTTGCTCATAAGAAATAATGTACACGCACCAGATGCTAGATTGGCTGTGCCGTTTGTTCATAACACAGGCAATTAAAACAAAAAGAAGAACGCCCAAGTGGTATAGTCTTAATAATCTTGAAGATTAGCTACTAATCCCAGACCAGAATGAATTTTCCATCAGGGTGACTTGTAGATCTCTGTCACTGTAAATCTTGTTTAATGAAGTCCATTACCCCAAGGAATGTTCATGGACTACAGAAAAAAAGACAGGATAAATGGTGGAAAAAATAAAGATAAAACATTGTCTGGAAGGTGCTGTGTTGGTGACTTGTAGGTGCACACTAAACTCAGCTCTACTTCTATTCTTATCCACAAGGTGAATGGCTTTGAGAAGTTAAACATCCATCTACCATCATTTCTATTTCCTTTACTTTCTGTTAAAATCATAGAGTACTTAGAGTTGAAAGGTCATCTAGTCCAACTCCCCTGCAATGATCAGGGATGTTCATGAGTAGACCAAGTTGCCCAGGGCTTGATCCAGCCTGATCTTGATGGGGCATCAACCACATGTCTGGGCAACCTGTTCTAGTGCCTCACTTCCCTCACTGTAAAACTATTTTTTCTTGTATCCAACCTCAGTCTACCATCTCTAAGTTTGAAACCATTTCCCCTTGTTCTGTCTCCACAGACCCTGCAAAAGAGCCTGTCTTTTTTTTTTTTTTTTTCTTTTTTTCCTGTAAGCTTCCCTTTACACATGTAAAGGCCACTATTTGGTTACTTTGGAGCCTTCTCTTCTCTAGGCTGAATGGCCCCAGCCCTCTCAGCTCTCCTCATAAAATGGGTTATTTATCCCTTGGATCATTTTTGTGGTCCTCCTCTGAATGCTCTCTGACAAGAAGCAGTGTTCCAAGTGAGGTATCACCAGGGCAGAGTAGAGGGGCAGGATCATCTCCCTCAGTCTGCGGGCCACACTTCTTTTGATGCAGGACAGGATATAGTTGGCTTTCTGGGCTTCAGGCTTGTGTCCCAACTTCCCACCCACCAGTACTGCTGGGTCCTTTTTGTCAGGGCTGTACTCAATACTTTCTTCCCTCAGCTTGTATTGGTAATGGGAGGTTGCCTTGATCCAGGTGCAAAATCTTGCACTTGGATTTGTTGAACCTTCTGATGTTCTTGTGGGCCCACTGCTCAAGTCTGTCTGTGTCCCTCTGGATGGCATCCTGTCCTTCAGGCATTTTAACTGCATTTCACAGCTCAGCATCATCTGCAAACTTAGTGAGGGTGCACTCCACCCCACTGTCAGTGTCACTGATGAAGATGTTAAATAGTATGAGTCCTAGTATTGACCCCTTAGGACACCACTTGTCACCGATCTCCATCCATACCCAGTGCCACTGACCACCACCCTCTGTGCTTGATCCTGCAGCCAGTTCTTCATCTATTGAACAGTCCAGCCATCACATCCATACTTTTCCAATTTGGAGAGAAGGATTATTGCGGAGGACTGTGTCATAGACCTTATTGAAGTCCAGACAGATGACATCAGTGGTTCTTCCCTTGTCCATGCATCTCATCAGGACCCATAGACTTGTGGACGTTCAGGTTCTGCAGGCGGTCATGAACCTGATCTTCGCTTACAGGGGGAAGGACATTGCTTCCCCAGTCCCCTCTTTCCAAACCAAACATATGAGAGCTGTGTGACAAGCAGTTATCATTGACAGGCTCCCCTTGTCAGGTGGCCTGTAGTAGGAACAGTCACAAGGCTCTGATGCCTTGCTTTCTAACAGTCACCCATAGGTTTTCTACTTGCTCATGAGTGTTCCGTACAAAGTTAATAATACCAAGTCTTACTGCCACATCGCTGCAAATTACAGCTATCACAAATGTTTCTAAATGGTTGTTAGGCAAGCTGAGTGAAAAGATTTGGGCTTTTGCTGAAATTGGGTTAAAATTATTCATCTCTGGGACCCTGTGGAGAAACAAGTGTTTGAGGGGAGTCATTTCCTTAAGAAAATGAAAAAACTCTCCTGCTCACAGCACACCTTTGCTGAGTCCGTTGTATGAACAATGCCAGTGTGGCTTGAAACATGAAAAAGAAAATCCTAATTTGCTGCTAGTGACTCATAGGTACCTGAGGCCACAGCCAATACAAGACAGAGGTGCTGGTGCAGATCAAATCCAAAATTGTGAACCAGAAGTCTTTTGTTTAGAAAATAATTATCATAGAATACTTGAAAGATGTGAGTTGGAATTCTAGTCCAGCTCTCCTGCAACAAACAGGGACACCTGCAGCAAGACCGGGGTGCTCAGAACCCTGTTCAGTCTGACCTGGAATGTCTCCAAATGTACATGCTTTGTGATTCCACCATTCTGATGAACAATACTAGGCAGTGGAGCATGAAGAATATTCCTCTTGTTGAGATGTTATTTCCATCCAGTTTTGTGCTTGTAATAAATCCTTGCTGGGCACAGCAAGCCAGATCTGTGCATCTTGACCGCTGGCATAAATACTGTACATTTTGTTGACTCAAAATTGCTTAAATATAGCAGAGACCATTCCTCTATTTTGTTGATTTTAATTTGAATGGCAACTTGATCAACACAGTGTGGATGACTGTATTTCAATGCCTTCTCTTAAAAAAGCTCCGCTAAGAGTTGTGGTTTTTTTCTCAGTCACCACAGTTCACCAATCAGTATTTTTTGCAAACTTCAGCATGACTTAAATAGTACATTTTGTTTCTAATGTGGTGTTCTTTCTTTACAGCTCCGGTGACATTTCTGTGATTCCTTCAGCTTCCTTTATCTCCTTCCTTTTGCACGTTATCACCAGTCATCGCTGACATTCTTTGTTCCTGCCAAGATTTTAAGCATTTACTCTGAAACTTTCTTTATTACTCTGCATCTTTTTTAAAAAATCCATTGCACTGATCGCTGCTATTAAATCAGTTTCTTATTCGGTATCTAAGAAATGGTTCTTGAACATTTCCTTGTGCACTTTTTTAAAACGTCTTCTCACTTTAAAAATACTTACCAGTCTACTGCATTGCCAATTAGTCTAAACATTAAAAAATGGCTCTTCAAAGCTTGCTAAAATGTAGTATTTGTCAGTACCAGTACTTAAGTCACTAAATTTGACCAGGGCATGATTACTAATGTGCAGAAGAGCCTACATCAGAAGTTATTTTTTGTTGTTGTTCATGAAGATGAGCTCTAACACGGCAACTCTCTTGTCACCACCCTCTGTAACTGTTTTAAGGACTCTGTAGTTACCGTACCCAACTCTCCACACAGATGTTGCCGATACTGGTTCTCAAAGCTTTTCAGTCTCCCATGAGAAATGTCTGATGTTGCCACCTAAAATGTGAAGCCCTTCTTCTGAGCACTCCTAAATTAGGTCCTACAGCACAGGTAATGCATGGATACTGCCTTCAGAGATCGCTTCTAACCCCAACATATTAATTGTACCTACAATTTCCTCAGATGCGCTGTCAACACTTAGTATTGTCTGTGCTTACTGCTTCAATTTTTCCCAACGCTTATTATCATTTAACTGCTTCTCACTGAGCACACTGAGAACAGAATATGGAAGGCAGCGTGTTTCCATGGCCCCTGAACTTCGACCTAATTGCTGTTTTTTGTGGAACTGGGTTTCAGGTCCTGAAGCAATATCTGACACTTTTGTAATCAGTAAGTGGGATCCTGTAGATGTGGCTTTAGACCACAGCTCTGCTGCTGCAGCCTTTCTGAGCTCCTAATTCCTGAGATACTTTTCCTTGATAGCTGGGGGAGCTCTAGTTTCTGGACACATGTAGAGCCGAAACTGTGGAAGAGAGTAATTGAAGAGACAGGAATGGAAAGTGTAGCACTCTGAAAAATAAAAAATTCTGTGAAGCCCCTCCAAGTTTGATCTCACCCTCCTGGTTTATCCTTGGTTTGATCAGCGCTTTTGCACTATGTTGTCATTCCTTCCCCAGCACGATTTTCTGGCCAGTCTTTATCTTTTCCTTATGGGACGGGTGTCCAGGTTTGCAAAACCCATGGATCCTTTCCTCATCAGCTTTGTAGGAAAGAAAAGTACATTGCAAGACAGTGAACCATTATTTCTGTGTGGGGGCAGCATGCTTTGGTGGCCCTTGATGTCTCTGCACCCATCCCAGCCACAACCTTCCCACCAGGGTTTGTGGCACTTCTGTTTCTGCTCCACTTCCCACTAGCTGCTTCAACCCACGGTTGGAGAAACTGCCTTCTCAGCACTCTTAAATGCTCTAATAAGAAAAACCTAGCATGTGTAGTTAAGCATTGATCTTTATTTTTATTAACCTGCTGCTAGAGGTTCAGAATCGAAGACTCCGGACTCCTCTGAGGAATAGGGAGGCAGGGGAAAGGTGTGCTCTCTCCATTACTGACTACGTTCCAGCCACTGACACATCACTGGGCGTCAACCACGGCAACTATAGGAACTGCTGTAATTTGAGGCCATTTTTCAAGGATTTTCCACTGGCTCCAGATTCTCCAGACTTATGAGCTCTACAGTCGTTCCCCATTCCACCTTGGAAACTTCTGTACTGGCTTGTGAAAACAGCCACCTATTTTGGCCCTGACCTATCCTTCCTGAGAAGAATCAGCCCTCTGAGACTCATGCAAGTTCCCTAAACGCTGCTTGATTACAGGGGAATATGCAGGAGGGATGCCAAATGGACTCCTTCCAGTTTCTTGTACGTATATAGAATCATAGAATCATTAAGCTTGGAAAAGACCACTAAGGTCATTTAGTCCAGCTGCCATGGTATGCATGGTACACTGTATGTAGTATACATGGATGCCTATGGATACGTGTACGTATCTTTAGCTGATCTCAGTTGTAGGCTGCATCTGTGCTTTAGGGAGATAAGGCAGCTCCCATTTAGGAAGCTGAGCTCTGCCCTGCTGAGAGAAAACATCATGGAATGGACCGAGGATAATGGAAAAGAAGGTCTCACACAGGCACCGTCCAGCTGTGTACAGCCAGAGACTCCAAGCTTTCTGAGCTTTTTGTCAAGATTGCACAGATGCCTGTGATTATTGAGCAAGGACATGGTAGGTGGGAAAAGCATGAAGAGGTAGCAGTACCTCTACACTTAGAAGGTTTCCCAAAGTTTTCAAACTATTGATGTTGATTTGAAGGGAAGCTCCTACCATCCCTTTGGGCCTATTTTCTTACATATCCCAAATGTGCAGATTCATCAGGAAAAGGAATATTGGCAAAGTTATAAATAACTTAGAGCAGCTGATTAAACAAGAGACAGAGAATAGATGAACTCAAAGACCATTAAGCTCTGCTAGCGTTCATCTTCACACTGACAAAGAGGTAACCTGCACAGCTAAGCTGTCTGCCTGGGATTAGAAATGTACTAAGGAAGGATGTGTCTCTAACAGACACATCTACACCAAAAGGTAAAGTTTGAAGTTATCCTACCTATTTCTTGGAATTGCACACTAACTCAAAAACAACTATATAATGTTACTCTTTCAGCCCCGGTGAAAATCTAATGGCTGTTAAATGTAGTAACATGGTATCTTTACTCCTAAAACCCCACGATTCATTTTCTTTAGGTCATTCCTATTTAATCAGAGGTTTTATCAAGTGAATTAAGCTATGCCTTTAAGAATCACTGAAACTCTCTGTCCTGCACCCTGCAGAAGCTCACATTACACAATGCTGATCGTTACCTAGATGCTAGACAAAGCAGGCCTCTGTCCCTGCCCTTGGCTCAGAGTGCCTTCTGAAAAAACACATAGTGTCTGGAAACAAAATACTACCTGCGTGAAATACCCGGAGTGGCAGAATGAGTAGCTAGAAAAAAAAAAAAAGAAAAAAAAAAGGCACCAATAGAGTTGAAATTTCCTGGAAATTTGGAAAGCAAACGTCTCAAACAGTACTTCGTTTTGTATTTTTATTTTGCACTGACGAATCTGCTAAATTTTGTCACATATGCCAAATGTAAAAGCCAAGTGAAATGAAGGAGCCCATGCTGATGTCACAGAAAGAAATCAGCATGCTGAGGCAATGGAGACAGATTTGCTTGTTAAAGAATATAGGACTGGAAAAAGTCTCAGGATCTTTATTATGCTGGATGGAAAAAAAAGTTCTGTGCTCATGTACTTGTTGTAGATCCTGTTGTTGCTGCTAACGTATCACCTTACTAAAAACACTACTAATAGAGGCATGTCTCTGGGCACTTTGTTCTGAATGTCACTCTTAGAACAGGGGCCAGGTGGACCCAGTGGGCCCTATCCGCCTCAACCAGTCTGTGAGTCTGTGAATCACATCTGCTTTTGCTTGACAAGTTATTTTACTAAGTTCTGGGTGCAGCTTGGTCCTGGTACTTTCTCTAGCTTGAGTTCCATGGATCTGTGCAGCTGTCCAATGCAGCACAGTCTAATGGGCACGATGGAGAAGATCATGGGTTTACACAAACAAATTTAACTTGGTAGAAAGTGGATCTTTGTAATAAAATGCTGATTAGAAAAGACAGGATGCTCAGGTTCCATACAGAATCACCCAAAATGATACCAATGAAGATGGACTTTTCCTACTATAACAGAAAGGGAATGGCTGCAGCAAAAAAAACCCAGATGTCTCATTCACAGTGAACCTGGAGACATATAATGAAAGAGTAGATTTAAGACAAAAATTCAGTAGATATCCCTGCTCTGCTGTTTGAACATAGGTTTGATTATGCAGTGTGCCCAAACTTGATTCATTTCCACTCTGTGAGATGAAGACAAACAGTGCAGGATGAGGTGCTTGGGCCTGGCTTAACTCTAAGTTTAGGTTTGAATTTATTCTTTTCACCAGGCCCATTCTTACTGAATAAGGCTCTTCAGCGCCTGTCTAGGAAACACAATGCAGGGGGTGAAGGAGGCAAGAGGAAATGACCTGAGATGCAAGGAAATGTCCTCAAGTATACCAGGGGAGGATTAGACTGGACACTGAGAAAAAGTCATTCACAGAGAGTGGTTAGACACTGCAGTGGGCCGCCCAGAGTGGTGGTAGAATTGCTATCTCTAGAGGTGTTTAAGAGATGTCTGGATGCGGTGCTTAGAATCATAGAGTCATCAAATCACAGAAATGCAGAACGGCTTAGGCTGGAATGGAACTTAAAGACCATCTAGTTACAACCCCTGCCATGGGCAGGGCTGCCCCCCACCAGCTCAGGCTGCCCAGGGCCCCATCCAACCTGTCCTTGAGCACCTCCAGGGATGGGGCACTACAGCTTCACAGGGCAGCTGTGCCAGGACCTCACTGCCCTCTGAGTAAAAAGCTTCCTTCTAATACCTAATCTAAATCGCCCCTCTTTTTGTTTAAAACCATACTCCCTTGTTTTATCACTGTCAGATTTTGTAAAAAATTGGTCTTCCTATTTATAAGCTCCTTTTACAGGAAGGATGCAATGAGGTTTTCCTGAAGCCTTCTGCAGACTGAACAAGAGTAGCTCACTCAGCCTGCCTTGGCAGGAGAGGTGCTCCAGCCCTCTGAACATTTTCATAGCCCTCCTCTAGACTCAATTCAACAGCTCCATATTCCTCCTGTACTGGAGGCTTCAGACCTGGACGCAGTACTACAGATGGGGCCTCGCAAGGGCCGAGTAAAGGGAGACAATCACCTCCCTCTCCCTGCTGGCCATCTCTCTTTTGTTTCAGCACAAGATACAGTTGGACTTCAAGGTCATAATTGCATATTGCTGTCTTGTGTCAAACTTTTTGCTCACCAGAACCTCCAGGACTGGTGGGTCTCAGCAGTCTGCTCTTAATGAGTTCTTCTCCCATTCTGTACTGGTATAAGTGGTGACTTTGACTCATTTGACATTTGGTCCTGTTGATTCTCATTACATTCCCATGGGCCCACTTTTCAAGCCTGTCCAGGTCCAAAGGGGTGGCATCCCTTCCTTCTATTGTGTCAACTGTGCCGTTTATCATACTGTCATCAGAAAACTTGCTGAGGGTGCACTCAATCTCATCTATGTTTGGGGATGTGGTAGTGTTAGATGATGGTGGAAGCCGATGATCTTAAAGATCTTTTACAATCCAAATGATTCTATGATTCCTCGAGTCTACGATTCTAAGAACCGCATGCGCAGGGCTGCTATTTAGACTAGTTAATGGGCAGATTAAAGACACAACATTAACATCATGTAATCATTGTCCCTTCTGTTATCCTGAGCTGGGAGAGGAAATCAATCACTGGGAGCAACGTTTTCAAGGTTTCTTTCTGCCAGCCAGCAGAAAGCAGTTAGCAGACACAGAGGCCCATGCAAAGCGGTCCTGCCGGCTGCAGCCCAGAAGCACAGTCAAAAAGACTTTGTGAAGTCCCTGGCTCTGGTTAATGAGGAGCACGCAGGTTATTTCTAAACTTTAGCAGTCACAGTTAGCTCACTTCTACGTGTAGTCTGGACACTCCTGAAATGTCTGTCGCAGGACATAAACCTTTATGGTTTCTTTAATGCCAAACCCTTGGGCTCAGAACCAGCGAAGGTTAAATGAATACCTGCTATTATTCTTAGCTATTGCAGCTTAAAGTAAACTCAGCATGCTTCGTTATTTAAAAATCGGTTACTTCATGCTTTCAGTGAGTGTGAGGACAGTCCTGCCAGTCTGGCCAACACTCAGCAGCCTGCCGATAGTCCTGGGTTCTCCACGGGGCCACCCATACTGGCACATGGACCGCTGCTGTGTGCTGTGTGACTTCTGCTGAAGGAAGACTGAAAAAACATTTCACAAAGCAAAAAACATAACCTGAAACCATTGCAATAGAAGAGGGCCAAAGGAGCCTGTCATCCAGCTTAACCTCTGGAATTTGGACCTGTTTTCTATGGGTGCAGAAGCTGCCTGCTGCAGGGCACAAGTGTTCATGCAGAAGTATTTTGCTCCCTCCCTCGTTTGTTCTGGCTTCATGCCTGTGTTTCAGTTCCTGCCTCTATAGCATGCAGTCACAGAGCATGCAGATGTTTTGCTGTGCAGCTCAGCTTTTCATAGTTATACAAGGCATGAAATCACTGAGCCATGGTCCCTTTCTCGAGTAAAGATTGCACATTTTATTCTAACAGGACATGAATTTTTATAGGAAATAGCTTTGCTTATCAGGATAGTTGTTGCAGTATATCTAAAATAATGGAAAAGCTCTCAAGATATTTGTAACATTCTCACAAGCCTTTTTTCTTTCTGCTTGCATTGGTGTGTTCACACACAAGGAATTACCTGCAAAAGGATTTTGGCTTTGTTTTGTTTTTACAGAATCACAGAATGGTAGGGGTTGGAAGGGACCTCCTGAGATCATTGAGTCCAACCTCCCTGCCAAAGCAGGTTCCCTACACCAGGTTGCACAAGTAGGTGTCCAGACGGGTCTTCAATATCCCCAGAGAAGGAGACTCCACAACCTCCCTGGGCAGCCTGTTCCAGTGCTCTGTCACCTCACCATAAAGAAATTCTTGCGCACATTTGTGCAGAACTTCCTATGCTGCAGTTTCTGGCCATTTCCCCTTGTCCTGTCTCCACACACTGCTGAAAACAGTCTGGCCTTGCCACGCTGACCCCCACACCTTAGATATTTCTAGACCTGGATCAGGTCCCCTCTCAGTTTTCTGTTCTCAAGGCTGAACAGACCCAGTTCACTCAGCCTTTCTTCACAGGGGAGATGCTCCAGGCCCTTCACCATCTTAGTGGCCCTCCGCTGGACCCTTTCCAAGAGATCCCTGTCTTTTTTGTCCTGGGGAGCCCAGACCTGGACACAGTACTCCAGATGAGGCCTTACCAGGGCAGAGTAGAGAGGGAGGATCACCTCCCTCGACCTGCTGGCCATGCTTCTTTTAATGCACCCCATTGAATGCCATTGGCCCTTTTGATTTTCCTTTCACACCAGGAATCTTTCTTCAGTGACTGTTTGATAATGAGACAAATTTCAGCAGTAAAATATCAGTGATTTTAGTGTAAATACCATCTACTGTTACATTCTGAGAGACTTCAGGCTTTAACCCCATCCTGTGGAGCTGAGTTGTGATCAGTTTGCTCTCTCAAAGAGGACAAGTTCCACCACAGTACTCACTGGATTAACCAGGCATACAATGCGACTGCGTTCACAGTCACAGTATGCAAATACCCTGGAGAAAAAAGAGTTCCACTTTAGCCAGAACATCAACAAATGAACTTGTTATGAATAGCATTTACAATAACAAGTAGCACTGCCATTCTGTTCTTCTAATGTATAAGACATGAAGTCACAAAGTGAAACATCCAACCAATACAAGAGAGAATGAAGGTCACTCTTTCACATAAAGCACAGTCTCATCCCAAACTGTGTTTAGAAAGTGACAGCTGAGACTTGGTTAGAGACAAAAATATGTAAATTGTGGTGACAGCACTTATCTCTCACTTATGGCCCACTCACCTAAGCTCACATAGATGTCTAAGGCCGTTTGAGGTGCCCTAGGCTGTGCCATCTGGCTTACAGCTCACCCTCCTGAAACAAGTAGGACAAACAGGTCTGTACTGCATCTGTCAGCCAGCACAGATGTCTGAGATACCTGCATGCATCTGACGCTGACACATATATGTACATCTGAACCACCTGAAGGGACTCCTAATGCCTGTTTGAGAAGGAGCTTTTAGAATGCTTTCCAAGCTCTCCTAAATTGAGATTCTTTAAACCTGATACTATTTCCATATTCTCTCAGTTTCAGCTGGGATGGAATTGTTTTCTTCAGAGTGTCTGGTATGATGCCATTTTTTGGTTCTAGGGAAAAAACAATGGTGATAACACATCGATGTTTACAGTTGTTTCTGAGCAGGGGGTAATAAGCAGGGAGGGAACAGAATTAGGACAGCTGACTTAAACTTGCCAAAGGGATATTCCATACCATATGACATCATGTAAACTTCAGGTTTGTGTGTGGCATGTGTGGTTATTAGGTTTCCTATACAGAAAGCCAGATAAAAAGATCTCAACAAAAGCCTATAGAGATTGTCCTGCGTAGCCTTTTAATCTGGCATCCTATTAAGAAGTCCATCGAATTCAGTTGGCAGCTATGGCTCACAATGATGGAACCTTTCTTTTGAAGATGGTATGGACTGTGGTCACAAGAGAACTAATTTAATTCTGAAATTACAAATATACTTCAAGACACATATCTGTAATATAGCTCAAAAAAAAAAGAAAAGTTTTTTGTTTTATCAAGGACCTATGGCACAGTTTTATAAATAGTTCTCTTGAAAGGTATTGTAAAGGAAGTAGTAAAGACAATCCTTCAATATTTATTTTGCTGTGCCTTGTTTCATCACCAACTTTATTATTTTCATTTTCTCCATGCAAAGCCAACCCAATTACTCTCAGAAACATTTGAATTATCGTCTTCAATATGTAAATACAGAAATCAATGCCATCTTTACTAAGGGATCTCTACTATGTAAAGTTCAGAAGCTCTACAGTGTTATTTGTTATACTGGCAGAGGTATTTTTGTTTCATTAAAAACATATGCTATTCCTTAGTATTAAGACAGATTAAGTTCACAGATACAGTGGGATCCTATTATAGCAATCTGATTCTGCTTTTAAACAGAGCAATTTCATTGCATGCATGATGCTTGGCTATTATATAACTGTTCTGATATGCAACGGAGATCTGGGAATCTAAATTTCTTATAGTATATGTAAAAGGTGGCTGTATTTATAGTCTCTAAAAGTAGATACAGTTGTATAAGTGCTTGGATACATACGATCTGTGTAAAACATATGCTCTTTTGGGGCCTGAGTTTGCCACTGCTTTTTTTTTGTTGTTTTTTGGTTTGTTTTTTTTTTGAATGACTGGAATGCACTTCAAACTGACCAGACATCTCAGAAATCAAGTTTAATTGAAAGCCATCTTGCAAAGAAACTTAACACTTGTTATCAGTAATTTGCACTGTAAATAACAAAAACTGCAACAAACAATCGAAGTGTTTGTAAGTATGCCTCATATGCAACACTGCAGGGAGAATATAGTACCTTCCAGGGTACAATGAAGCCATGCACAGAGTTAAGCTTCAGAAGTCACAAGAACCTCACAACCTCAAAATATTATGAAGAAGAAGAGCAACCTACTTGTAGTGTGTTTATCACATCTGGTCCCAGAGCTCAGATATAACCAAACGCCTGCTCATAAACAGCTGAGATGTGGCCTTTAGCCTTTTCCAGAGAGGCATCTTTCCAATGAGCAAAGGCTTAGTTAAGGAATTAGATCTCCTTCAAGACCATCTGTAGCTTGTTTTTCTAATTAGAAGGGCAGTCCACAAACAACTTGTTGAGAGGAAAAAAAACCTATCAGAAAGCAGCTTAGGGTTTTAGAAAGATGTGAAAACTCACGAGGGAGGAAAACAAACAAAAAGCCATGCTTTTCAGAACACACAGCATCACTTTTTGATCGTCTCATGCCACTGAGTACCAGCAATTACGCATATGGTCTTCCATTTATTGTTCTCCATCATAACGGATAGAATCTTTCCAGCACTGGCTTTGATCTTCCTGTTAGATTTATGTGAGCTGACTGTAGTGCCTTGGATAACCTCAGTTTAAATTAGTGTGGCTGTGGAAGGATTGTTGCTCTAAAGCTTAGACTGCAGGATAGGAAAATAATTTTGTAAGATTAGAAATTGCTTTTTAGACTTGTTGCTATGAAATGCCAGATGAACGTATGCAGAATTTTCGTTTTCACAAATGTGCCTGTTGATACATGGCTGGAGAGTGTGAGTTTCTGGCACGCTGGGCTGGATACATTCCCAGGCAGATTCCCAGGCGAACTGACCTGATCAACAGGGCACTGAGACCACTGAGTGGATAGAGATCTGAATCTAGCACTGTGAAAACAAATGAAGGAAAGCAAAGCTGATTCCAGCAACAGCAAACAAATATTTTCTTTCCCCTATCAAATGATTTAAAAAGAAAAGAAAAGAAAAATATCCCGCTATTTTCCTTGTGAAACATCACTCATGTCTTCTCACAGCCTACCCATCTCTCCCTTCCTTGACTCTTCCTTAAGGTTTGCAGCAAGCCAACTCTTGGTCACTTGCTGCTCATGACATGACAAAATAAAAAATTACTGATTTAGAGACATGGAAACCTGCTTGGAGGCCAGGCAGAAGGGACAGGCATTTCATTTAGGCACTCCGAATAACTCGGGAGGGCCAAACATAGCATTGTCTAAATAATGTGAATTATTTGAATAAAATTTATACACCTGTGTAGCATTGAGAATCTAACCAGTGTTTATTATTGTTATATATCTATCTATTTCTCTATATAAAATAGTGAATAATATTAGAATATCCTATGCCCCAGATACTAGACTCTGGAACAAGGAAAACCTACCCTTGGTGAAGTAGACCCATGTTAGGGAGCACTTAAACTGGGCCTTTTAAGTCTTTGGCTCCTGACAGATTATAATCACGAGTGCTGAAGGAGCAGGCTGATGTCATTGTGAAGCCTCTCTCAATTATCTTTGCAAGGTCTTGGTGACTGGTGCGTGTTGCTTAGGACTGGCACAGAGCGAATTTGTCTCTTAAGGACTGAGCACAACTTTGCCAAACCCTGAGGGTACTGGTGGATGGGAAGCTGGACACAAGCTGGCAATGTGCCCTCGCAGCCCAGAAAGCCAACTGTATCCTGGGCTGCATCAAAAGAAGGGTGTGACCAGGAGGTAGAGCAGGTGATCCTGCCACTGTAGTCTGCACTGGTGAGACCTCACATGGAGTGCTGCGTCCAGATGTGGAATCCTCAGTACAGGAGACACACAGACCTGTTGGAATGCACCTCTCCTATGAGGACAGGCTGAGAGAGCTGGGGCTGTTCAGACTGGAGAAGAGAGGGTTGCAAAGTGACCTGATAGCTACCCTTCAGTATGTAAAGGTGAGCTACAGGAAAGGGGACAGACTCTTTTGCACTGTCTGTGATGAAGGAACAAGGGAAAATGGTTTCAAACCTAAAGAGAGTAGGCTAAGGTTGGATATAAGGAAAAAGTCTTACGGTGAGGGTGGTGAGGCATTAGAACAGGTTGCCCAGAGATGTGGTTGATGCCCTGTCCCTGGAAACTTTCAAGGCCATGCTGCATCAGGGCTGGGCAACCTGATCTAACTGTGGATGTCCCTGTTCATTGAAGGGGAGTTGGACTAGATAGCCTTTAAAGGTTCTTTCCAACTCTAATGATTTCTATGATTCTATGATTCTAAGTAATATTTCTGGAGGCAGGTTGTAAAAATTGGGCTAAGACTAGACTGAAAGCAGAGAAGTATACATCTATCACATAGGATTTCTGCTTTTCTTCTTAGTATGCAGTTATGCTGGTAATTATATCATAAGGGCAACATGTTATGTCAATTCTATGGAGTATTTTCCTTTTATGGTTATGCTTTGTTGCCCATCTAGTTGCTTATACGAGCACTGCCTTGGCTGCTTGGCAATGCACTATAATTAATATTAAGCTGAGTACCACTGCCTTTAAACCAGTGTTTTGTAAACGCTATTATTACTATTAGAAAAAAAGGTTTCATATGCCAGATGAGTAATTATATAGGGGAATGAGGCTTTGTTAGTTCTAGTTTCTATGCTGTTCAATGGCACAAATGTATTTTGCTAAGGTAAATACATTTCTACAATGGACAAAGCCGTTTGAGTGTATCAGACTCTTCATGTGAAAGAAATTAGTTAAATATTGTAGAAACCATTTCCTCTTTCATCAGTGCTAAAGTACACCTTTGCTTGCCTTTTGTTCTTTCTTAATGCATGTTTATCTGTCATTTCAGAGTCACTACCCTGAAGCAGCAACGGCTGAAAAACCCAAAGATGTACATGTTTCTGGAAATTATCAAATTTACTATGCATGCTCTGTCTAGTCTATTACTTCTCAGAAATACTGGACAGTGTTATATATGCACGTATTGTTTTGTTTGGGAAATCCCAGTATGAAATGCAATGAATTATATGGACGTGTCCTCTCTGACCTACAATAGGACCAGGACCAAGTGCATTTGATGGCTCTTTAGTCACCTGGATGGCTGCACTCTTCTGTTACAACTGGATCTTCTGTTTGTTTAAGACAACACAGATCAGAGTGTATAAAGAAATACTGTTTACAGTGTGCTTAGGGTGGAATTAGTCATGAGCTGTGTGGGCATATGCATTTACAGTAGGGCAGTGCTCCTCTCTGCTACTTTTACAATTGTAGCAAAGACAATGGAAAGGTAGAGGGAAAGGGAGTCTTTGTACCTCAGAGATGCTAGATAAACACAGTGTTGGAGTTCCAAAGAAAATACAGGCAAGGGGAGAAAAAAAATTAAGGCAAAGTGAATAGAAAGGAAGATTTTAAATTTGCAGGGTTTGAAGCGTTTGAATGGCTCATCTTCTGTCATACAGGGTTCTTCGCCTTAAATTTATTGAGATAAGGTCAGTGGGTACTTACAACTTCTTAGAAACAAAAGTAAGGATTCTGTTACTGCTTTGTCACTTGCTAGAAAACATGCAAGTTAACTGATGGGAAAAGAAAACCCAACCTCTTTGTCTGACCGTTCTTAGTCTCCAGGCTTCCCATTTGATACTTCTCTCAATTATTATTTCCTTCTCCTCAGGAACCAAGACTGCTCATTTGCACTCTTCTACCTTCCTTCCCGTTACTCCAGCCTTCCACCAGGCCCAAGCCACCCTTTGCAGATTTGTTCTGCCCACTTGTCCTTCCTGCTCTATCCTTGCACATCCTTCCTGCAGGCCCCACAGTCCTCTGACCTGAAATCCTTTCCCAGCTCCAGCTCCTGGATTCCTTTTCTACTTTGCCCAGGTAAAACTGAAGTCTTGTTCTGCCCTCTGCAGCTTCCACCTGGAACATGTGTGGGAAGGTTGCAATTCCTAGTCAATTAGCTACAAACTTTTAAACATTAGATGAAATCATGATTTTTCAAAGGCTTATAACTGGACTGTTTTGGGTAAAAAAAAAAAGTCTTTAATCCCCCTGTAGATTTCAAGTACCATCTGTGAAGTTGTAGGTGTAAGAACAGATTTTAAGCGTTTAAAAACTGTATAAAACTCTATCTTTTGCCCACACTAGATCCTGTGGGTGGTTAGATCTTACTGTGTCAAATTTTATGCAAAAATTCCATGTGCCGTGTCCACCTCTATCTGAAGTCTTCCATATATGTAGATAGAGATTGATAAATCCTATAATAGGAAGTCTTGTAATAGAAAGTAATGGAATAGAAAGTACTGGCTGGCTTCCTAGGTGGGATAGCTACCAGCCTCAACAGGCACAGAAATGGAAAAATATTTTTATATATATATATATATCATTTATTGATTTTTAAACACCAACGTTCTGGTAAAATATGTTATCTTGACATTATGTTTTGGTAATTCACTCAAAGCTTAATTAAGTCAGCTCAAAAAGCATACTGCCTTCAATTGGCTTTGTATCAGATTCTGGCTGCACAAGCAAATGCTCGTAAGTGACACAAACAATGATAAACACAACCGGGTTTTATTTTTAATGTGAATTTGGAAGAGGAAGGGAATATTAGGCTGAGAAATGTTTCTTTTTATTAAGGTGAAAGAAAGGAAAAATACACCTGAGATGTCTCTTTCAAATATTCATTTAAATGGGACATTGTCAAAGGAGGTAATTATTTTTTTTATTGTAAGAGCTTGACAGCCTCCTTTTAGGGCTGAAATGCAGGAAAAAAAAACAAATGTTTTGTATGATGGATTAAGTTAATGCATAGTGGTTTTCCGAGTGGGAAAACCAGAGAAACTATTAGGTTATTACTTACTTTAGCTACAGAGATTGGATATTGCTGTTACAACTAGTCACTGCAGTATAACTGACCCTTTGCTAATAGAATCTAGAGCCTTAAACGCTGATGCTTTTTAGGACTTCATCTCTCTTTCTGTATCTCAGAGGACTGTGAAGTGCATGGAACTGTGTAGCATGGTCCAGGCATGGTCTCCTGGGCACTGCAGAGTTAATCCAGGTTGCTTGGAAAGAGCTTTGCAGTGCAGAGGTCTGGTTGGGCCACTGGACATGCCTGGCTGCTATGGTTGGGTTGTGAGCCATCTGGATAAAATACATCTCAAGTGCTTTCTGCGAGCCTCTAGGTGAAATAATAGGTTTTAAAAGTCTGAAAAAAAAAAAGTGAAACACCACACTTTCCCCATACTCGCTCTTGTAGGTGGCTGGACATTGCTCTGTCACATTTTATGCAAAAATTCCATGTGCAGTGTCCACCATGCGTGAAGTTATTTAAATATTTAGTTGAAATTTTATTCCAGAATAAGGAGAGATCGCAGGGATGGGGCCTTCATCTACATACAGCATTTTTGTAGCCAGAACATATTTAAAGGGAAATGGAGAGCTAAATGCAGATTACTGTGATGTTCAGTCTGCCCCAGTTTTTACTGGAAATCAGGATCAGTATCCTAGTCATGTCAAAGTGCCGTGGCTCACAGGTTCTGCTTCCTCTATTTCTTATGCAGGATGTACATAAGGATATGGACCTAAGTGCTTATTTACATGTTCTTGACTACAGTGTTGTTTACCACTGGTGGAAAGACCACTTAAGAAAATGCGTGGGGGGGATATTAATAAAATAAATGTAATGGAGGCTGTGAATACTAGCGTGTTACAGACAGTGTGCTAAGAGCAGGGCAGTGTAATTTGTTGTGGATATAGTGTAAACTTTGAAGACACTCAGTCTACTTTGCCTCTCTGCTACACTCTGCAGGATCTCAGAAATATGAGCTTCAGTGGTCTCTAGGCCTTTTTTCCATTTTACTCTCAATTGTTTGTAGTAGACATCCCTATGCTGCTTGTACATATATACCTGTTTACAACTTATCTCTCTGGAAGTCTGCCTGCAATTTGTTAGGAAAAAAAGCATATGCTTGCCTTCCTTCTCTAGTTGCATGTTGCTCCTCTGCTGTCCTCATAGATTTTGTTTCACATTTTCTGTTTATTTTCAAGCCTTGTGGACTGTATATACTGAAGTCTTACAACTTCAGTTTCCAATCATACTTGTCTTAGCAGATGTTTGTGAGAGAGTTTAAGACTCTCTAGGTGATGAGGAGAAATACATACATTTTATTCCATACGAAGCAAAATTTGCAGGGATAGAGCCCTCGTCGGCATCAAACAATTTGGCAGGGAATGTATAATTAAAGGGAGAAGGTCTGTGGTGCACATATGCTGTTCTGCCATCTGAATGGGTGACCTGGTCCCCTAAGCCCAGCAGTGGACACAGCACAATCACTCTCTGGCTGCTTCAAGAAGGAGGGAGCTCCCCTCAGGCTGGAAGGTCTCCTTATGTGGTGCTCATGAAAGCCAGTGGCATCTCTCCCTGTCCCAGAGGCTTGGCCATCTGGCCTACAGCTTTGGCAGTCTGTCTCAGCCTGAAGACTGTTGTTACACTGTACTTTCTGTGTGAGGTCTGCTGGAGCACAGCTGTGCCCAACCTGGCTATTCTGACCCTGCCTGGATGATGTGACACACCAACATGGTCTCAGCCCTCCCATAGCCCTTCACGTCCATCCTGAGATCAGCCCTGGTGACCATCTCTGGCCCTGCTGGGCCCTGCTGCCATTGCCATCAGCTCTTGCTCCACAGCCTGCACAGGCACCAGGTAGCAAGTACCACCACAGGAAATCCCATCTGTGGGTTTCAAGTATTACCACAGAAGGCTCAGATATACAATTAAGTTAGTTTCCAGAGCTTAACTAGCTGCCGCCCATCAGCTGGGGTGGTAACTGCCTTTCTATGTTCTTAGTCTCTAGCAAATGCAAGATAATTCAGCTTATCTTAACTCTTTATTACTGCAGTCTCAATTAAATCCAATTACCTCACCTTCGCCACAAGATTATACACACAGAGGATTACTGCCACCCTCCTGATGGTGGGGAATCTGACAATTTCTGAGCCCAACCTAAATATTTCTCCACACACTTCAGTATAATTTATACTGCTTGTTTGCCCAGATCTTTACCTCTGGGTGTAGATGGTATGCTTCTAAACATTTGTGTCTGTTCGGAAAGAAACTTGCATTAAGGTAAACTGGTGACACTTCACTTCACAATGAAATGGATGGTCATTGCCTCATACTTGCATGATGTTCAAGCGCAGCAAGGTTAGGGAAATTGTCTACAGGAAATCCAGGCCCTGCACAGTTAGCCATAAGTTAGCAGAGGTGTTTTCAGGAGTGAAATCACACAATGTTTTTCTTTTATGATTCAGAGTATTTAAATGGTAGACAAATTGAAGCTCAGATTTCCCCAGTACATTTTTAGTTAGGTTTTGGAGATGGTAAGCAGGTTTTGACTTGGTAAGCAAGTACACCAGATGAAAAGCATAACTAAAAGGGCTGGAAGGATTCTGGGTATGCAGGAAAAAGGAACAACCCAGCAGAAAAGGGTGGGGGGAGAATGGTGTTATAAGAGACCTCTGAGGAGAGAAGAAACTTTTAATGAAAATTAGGCTACAGATATAAGAAGGAACACTTTAATGAAGCATATATTCTAAGGCCCTGACGAGTGAGATATTTATAGGAAAAAAAATGTGCACATGTGATGCTCTGCCATCTGAGGATTACTGACTCCCTGAAATTTGCTGGTTAGGCAATCCATTATGCACATGCAAGAAGCACACGACAATGGCTACAAAATAGGGTGCATGTTTCTTTTTCTACTTTTTTATAAAACAAGGCAGCATGCACAGCCTGTAGAGCAAGGTGATCACATAATATTAGCAGCCTTTCAGGTAAGGTAGTGATGGTTTTTAATGCTGTACCTAAAAAAAGAGATCTCTATTTCCCTCAAGCAGATTTTATGAGTTTTGAAGAACTAATTTCATAACAGAGTTATCTTGAGTGCCATACTGTTAGCACTCCAGAAAAGTATTCCAGCACCTGCTCTCACACAAAATTAGCTCTAGTTATATCCCTAAAAAGAAGACCAAATTAATTATCTGCTAAGAATATCACATGCATCTCCCAAGAGCCATGCTATTGTAAATATTAGCAGTTTCTGTTCACACAGTAATTGGAAGAGGTGACACACTACATTATGGACAATTTCAGCTTCAAATTAAGTGGAAGCCCAAATGTTTGATGTAGATATCACAACCTTCATAATATATTTAAAATGCATTCTCCAAGAGTTTTGTTTATTGTCCAATGACAGAATCTAAAAACCAGAAAAAAAACAAAACTATGATGTCCATGTCAATTTTTGTGTAAACCATCCTTTCCAAGCATTGTGGTGGATGGTGAATCAAGTGACTTGCTTTGTATATTCAGCACATGGTTTGTCCTATTTACAACATGGATTTCAACAACGTCAAAACCAGTAAGGTAAACCTTGAAAGCATTTGCTATTTATAAATCACTGAACTTCGAACAAGAACACATCATACATTGGAATCTGACCTTAACAGAAATAAAATCTAAAGGCGATTGAAACTCATGCAGTCATTATACCACATCTCACACAATATCATATTTAAAACAAGTTCTCCTTGGAGCTTCTCCACCGAACATAGTTCATAGGTCAAAGCATTCAGCTTGATTTATCATAGCCTTAAATATATATAACTTCCTTATATGTAAGTGGCTTTAGAGGGGGGAAAAAAAAAATAAAAGGAATGAAGAAAGAAACTGGAAAATGGCAGTGATGTGTTTTTCAAAGTAAGCTCAAAACCAGCCTGAGAGACGTGAGTCTGGTACCCAATTAAATCGAACACTTTCCAGCCAAATAGAAACAGTGGGACCACAGAGGATTTTGTAAGTTAAAACCAGATTCTATCAGCGGTCAAATAAACACAAATAAGCAGTGATTTTTATTGTTCGTATTTACTTGTAAAGATTCTTTAATACAGAATCATTAATACAGAATCTGAACTCTGGGAGGTATCAGACCTAATTTACCTGCTTCTGTGGGTTTCCATCAGATATCTGACCAGCCTCATCAGCTGAAGATATGACAGAGACACAAGGTGCACTAGTGATTCTAGCTATGTAGGACTTCAAAAGTCAGGATAATGACATCCAAAAGCCTGTTCCATACACAAACCCTCAAACTGCCAAGGCAGTCCTGGATAAGGGAGGCATGAGAAGAAACCCCATGTGCTGTCTGTGCTGTGGTAACAAAACAGCTGGGAGAGAATGGGAGCTGATGTTATCTTCAGCTGACCTAGATGGATTTGGAAGAGGACATATGTCTACAGCTTCAGCCAGAGGTTATAAATATGGGATTAAGTTCCCATTCCTTTATACTACACTTCCACGTAGGAAAGCCGAGTTACCTCAGTGTTTCCACAGTTGCGAAGTACTGATCTTTGCCATAATGACTAAATAGCCACATTTCCATTCCAGAGCTGTCTGTCTTTTATAGGTCACCCATTACAAAGACCCCTTTAGTGAGGTTTTCATGTAGCTATTATGTTTGGGGACCGTATCTTTTTGGTGGCATGATATCATTCCTATGATTGGCAGTCAGTAAATAAAAGACAGGTTTCAGAGTTTGGAGACAGATAGATGAAAGCCTCTTAACAATCTGTCTAAAATGTGGGTAGTGTGTTTAGATAAAGAGGAAAGCTGTAGCCATGAGAAGAATCTATTAATCTGTCTGAGCTTAGAAGAAACTGTAGAAATGAAAGAAAAGGAACAGAACGTTTGTATTATTTATGGGAGTGTCTTCAATCCGTGTGCAGTGTCCTCAGTTCGCTTCACGCACAGCATGAAGCCCAGCTGTTGGTCAGGCACACAAACAGTGTCACTCTCACTCCACATTTTAACCATGCCAAAGTGACTGTCAGCAGGCATGCTCCATGGGGATACGTATGGAGAGGAAGGAAGGACGAAACAAAAATAACGCTCCCATCTAAAGAGAGGGATTTTGCTCTCATGTTGGAGATGGCAAACTGGTCACATCAGATACCACGGTGAGTAAGTAATTAGACCTTATGTGTTCATCTAGGGGTGACTCCTTTATCCAGTGGCCAAGCATTCTCCTGGTTAAGGAGTAGCTGCTGAGTGACAGAAACCATGGGTTAAGATGCCAGAGCGAAGGGCTCGTTTTACAAACTCGTTCTGTCAAAATGTGAGGCCTCCCTATAGCATATTTAAAAATCTTCATTGGCTTAGTTTTTCCAGTCTTGCCAGTCAAGTTAGTGTGTCTCATCCACGGGTAATGGCTAAAAAGACAAATGCTTTGATAGAGAGTTCAGACAGGAAAAAATGTATTGTAGTCTGCTGTTATACTACCACCTTGCAGGAGACAGGCTTTGGGGAACTGAAAATAGCACTTTACTGGTTTGCAAAGTGTCAAAATGTACCTTTTTTTTTCATAGCTTGTTGCTCTGTCAAATGCTGGTTAAAAAACAGATGCTGATTGTTCTTCTCAGCCTAAAAGGACAGAACAACCTTCTGATATTAGGCCATTTGTGTTGAGTTTGATAAACACCTGGGGGCCAAAAGGAACGACTGTCTGTGCTGAAGTCTGGAACAAAAATCGGACAGGCATTTTATTAATGATATCCCAGGGTAAAAGAGCCCTCAGAAAATCTTTTTTTTACTTCCCATTATAATGTGAGCAATTGTGCTGAGATTCAGGGAAAGATGAAGCGATGATTTTAACAGATAGAGAGTGTATTGTAATTTGGAGGTAAAATAGGTCCCCTTCCCATTAATAATTTACAGGGATGAAATTTACATTGACTTCACGAGGATTATGCCCCAGGTAGCAGCACTTAAAGCACTCCGAGTCTTGAGCCCTGGACATTTGGAAGCAATGAGTTCATAGGGGAAATTTCTGCTGTTCACTTTGCATTCCTGATTTCTGCTGTATTTCTGTGATTAAAGGAGTATCTGCCACCTTTGCTCCTCTTTCATGTTTCAGTTTCGCAAGATGATAATGTCTCTCAGAATGTGTGGAGGGGTTACCTACCATCTGAAACACAAATATATTATTTTCATACTGGCAGGAGCAGCCTGTGTTCTTTAATACCAGTAATCAAGAGATGACCCATAGTTACCCGATGACATGTGGGTATACTTAAATCCCCACTTAATTAATGAGTGTTAAATGTTAAATGCAATGTACAAAGACATTTGGTGAATCTGTAACATTTTCTGGAAGAATCTGAATCCATATGCTAATTCATAGACTTTTACAGATTTCAGTAAATTGATAAACTAATTTGAGGTCTACAAAGTTAAATTTCGTGCCCAAAGCTGCAAAGCTAACAACTCTCTGTAAATTACAGAATCATAGAATGACTTGTGTTGGAAATTTGCCCCCCACCAGCTCAGGTTGCTCAGGGCCCCATCCAACCTGGCCTTGAGCACCTTTGGAGTCGGGGCACCCACAGCTTTTCAGGGCACCTCGTGCCAGTGTCTCACTACTGTCTGAGTAACTGATTTCTTCCTAACGTCAAGCATAAATCTCCCCTCTTTTAATATATCCACCCAATTTGAGATTGCCACTGCTAGACATTATTTGCCCTAATGAGGGAAAATGGGAATTGCTTGAAAGAAAACTAGGGAGGGAGCTAACAGGGAATGATCAGGCGTCCAGGAGCTGAGCCCACACGCTTGTCCTCTTGCTGAACAGCAGGAACTGTGTTTGTGGCTCTCCTGAGAGTCATGTTGCCTTAGAAGGGCATGAGGAAAAAGGGTTCTGTCTCTCTCCATCTGTAAACCAACCTTCAGAAAAAGAATACAAAATGTGTAAGTTTTTCTTTTAGAAATGCCAGCCTTCCAGGATCTCCTGGAGTAGTGTTTCTTCTCATGGCTTTTTTCCAGGGAAGTGTTTATCCCACCTGACACACCCGAGGGGAAATAAATATGAATCATCCCACTTGTCATATCACAGCAGGAGCACAGAAGAACTCCTGATACTTGTATATGCCTTTTGCCTTCCCCTGTGCAGCAGCAGAGCCTTACCTTCAAATTCAAAATGTGTGTGGGAATATTGAGCTCCATCATTTGTCCCTTGCTTTGGACACCTCAAGATGGAGTTGTGCTCTGTGTTGTGAAGAAAATCAATTTTCAAACACTCTTGGGTCTTTTTCTGTTTTAAGTTTGCATTAGAAAGTATTTTCTTCGGGTTTGTTTTTCCTCCACCGCCACAGAGTTGTGATGTTCTTCCGTTGTTCTTCTCTATCAGCTGGAGAAATTAAGCAAAAGTGTTTTATTTGTCAACCTGGCACATGGAAAGAAAGCAAAAAGAACAAATCCAGCATCACAGGATGCTAAGAAAATGACTTCTATTTTTAGTCTGGTACATTTTCAGACATGTAAACACCTCAGTTAATCACAGACCCTGAGGCAGTGCTCTAGGGACTATTGAATTGCTTGGAAAGCTGGCAGCCCTATGTGGCATACCAGTGAAGGACTTGACAAGGCTAATTGTGTTCCAAGTTGTTTTCAGCACCAATGGGAAATGAGGTCTGTGTCCTGGATGTACTGTACAAATGGAGTAGTAATGACGGAGGAAAGGGAGGTGGAGAGAGCAGGGTGCTGAATAAAGGTAACAGGATCTACAAGCATATGACATTTCACTAACATATTTGGCTTCTGGAATTTGAAAAGCAGTTGCACATTTAAAGAGTGTGATGTACTATTGAGAGTGCCTATGTTTCCTCTAGAAGATTTTAATGGCTGTTAGGGCTTCAGTACATCTTTTTACCTCCATTCCCTGTAACAGTAATAATATGACATGCATTATTAATGACATTCCCGCAATATACATGATTTTTTTTTTTCAAATCCACAGAAGTTGTTTTTTTCCTCCCATACTCTTATCAAGCCTAAAATTCATATGAACAAATTCAATCTCTAGTAATAACATTTCAGGATTGTCCTCTTCCTAGTAGTAGCAAATGATTCGCAAGTACGCTATGGTTTGTTTTTTTTTCATCTTCAGGTATGGGTTTCCATCTAATTTATTGCTTGAGTGACTAATCTGCTGTCCAATGAAGTGTTCCTTAAAGAGCTCTTAAATAAAAAACTATGTGAACAGGTGAAACTTCTACCGTGTTTGCACCTGCTTATCTCATACATAAAATTTGCTCAGTTCATCAAATTAAATGTATTTAGCCAAACAACTTTCACAGCACTTGGCATGTGTTCATTAACTGTTTATGTGATGTTCTGGGTTCTGGTGGGAGGAGAAAGGTAGCCTTTTATGGCTCAGAACTCCAGAAAAACCATCTTCCTTTCTGTGTCACAGGAACAAACATGCTATAAAAACACCTAATTGCAACAGATTTAACATTTCCTCATTTTATGAGCAGAGTAGTATATTTGTGCTAGGTCTGTCGCAGTCTTGTTTTTCTCCGTTGTACTGTTAAGCGTACATCTTCAGCAGAAGATGAGCTGTTTTTTCTTTCTTAGGGGATATCTTCTGGTCTTAGAGTGGCAATTAATCATAAGATTGTGACCATGATCAAGTGTGCTAGCTCTTAAGATCTTGTGTTATAAGTGCTCTAACTGAGGGCTTAATAACAGGAAATTTTTGGAAATGCAATCTCAAAGGGAAATCATTGGCATAATGAGGCTCAGGAATAATCTGTCTACTGGAATAATAAAAGGGAAGCCAGATAAAAGGATGAAAGGATATGAGAGGAGGCATGGAGGAATGGAGGCTTGGGGTAGCCAGGAAATGAGAGAAGGTCTGGAAGAGTATCAGGGGTGTGATGGAAAGAGATTGCGAGAAGTATTTCCAGAAGAGAGAAGCCTGGCAGAGAAGTATGGAGTTGTATTAAATGGAGTGATGCATGCTTTGGCTTGGGAGCAGGGGTAGACTGAGGCTTGCAATGTGAGGCCTCTCCTTCCAGGGCTCTGTGCCAGACAGCAAAAGGATTTTTGTGTTTGGAAGCTGGCTGACAGGCAGAACTATAAGCCCATCTTCCTGAAGGTACTGTTCAGGCTTTAGTTGGTACACCTAGAACAAACTGTTGAGAATGTTGCTTTCCATCAAACTTGTTCAGTTTGACCTGGACTAGGAATATCCAGAAACCTGGCTGTGTCCTACAACAACACAGCATAGATGGTGTTCTCTGATCCACAAAGCACGTGACATTGAAATGAAAGGGCTAAAATCTCTTTTCTCTCAATCAAATGAGCTCTTCCCATCCTTATTCTCTACAGGAAACTGACCATGCTCTACTGGGATTCATGTCTACATATAGGCCAGTAGAAGTCAAGCCATGCAAAGGAGTACACCAGCTGAGAGGCATGCCCTTGCTACAGAATCTGCCATGGTCCTATATAGTTGGCCAGTACTGTCATAACTCGTGAATGTGCACTGGGGTTCAGAACCACATGAGATGAGGATGTCTTGCTGCAGAGAAATACTTGAATCATTCTTTAGCTCTGAAAAGGAATTTGAAGTCTTCAAGAAACATGTTCCCGTCAGTAAGTGTTCCTGCTTTCTGCTCTACCTGGCATGAACAAGATCAGCATTTAAAACCTGCTCAAGGATGAACTTGTCTCCCCTAAATTCTTCTATCACACTAATGATGACAAATGGACAGGGCCACCAATACACCAAATACATCCAAAAAGTTGATATAGGGATGACAGGTTGAATATGTTGATAGACCCCTTCTGTGGGGACTCCAAATATTTGAAGTTAAGTCAATTGATAGGCAGAGATTAGAGAGTTTGTTCCCAAGATGCTAAAGTGAATATTTATGACTACCATGCAACTCTATCAAGAAATTAATGGTAAATCTGTATGGGTGTGTGTCTTATTGTAACCTATAGCATGGCTTCCTAATCTGAGGTCATGATTAGAGAGCACACATGTCTCACATGACCTATTCTTTTATATCTGGTCTTCGGATTAATGAGGAAGGAAAGTAAAGACGTGCATCCCTTTGGAAAAATGGGCTTAGAGGTAGCCAAGGTACATGTGCATATCCATAAATCAAAGAACACTCAGATCTTCCAATCATATGCACAAACATAGCCAATCTCAAAACAATTTACTTTTTCTTCATGAGAATTTGTACTTAGAGAAGTTATACCTATCAAGACCAAGAGCTGCTATGATTACTCCCCAGACTTCAGCACAAAAATGGCAATATATTCTGCCAGCAAACACTGTGCTGTTCAATTGCGGTAGGACTATCAGACCCAAATTGCCATCTGTGTCTCCTGCAGTGTTCAGTGTCCCATGTGGCTAATTAGCTGGCACATGCCATCATACAAAAGAAGAAATTGTTCTATCTTGTTGGAGGGGCTTTTTTGTTTGTTTGTTTGTTTTGGTTGTTTTGTTTTTTTTTGTTCTGAATACAAGATATTTATGCTTGTTCATCTAAAAGGTAGCTTTTGCTTTTTTTATTGGTGATTCATGGCTGGTTTTGGTTTTATGCAGAACAAATAGAACACAATCTTGACTCTTGGAATTTATACAATTCCAACAAAAAGCCTAGAGGGGTAGGAAGATGAGTAGACATACATGCAGATGAAAAAATGGGGTTACAAAAGAAAAAAAAATAAATCACAAGATATTCTTGCTTTGAATTGACTTGTTGGTTAAAAAACATTTCAGGTATTCTGCTGTAGAGTCATTCAAGAATTAGCTTGTTTTGGGTTTTCTTTCTTTGTATCTAATTCCTCTCCATGAACTGAAATGCTGTTCCAGTCCCACAGATGCAATCTCCTCCTTTGCTAATGGGAGACCATGTGGCCTCTCACAGAATATGTAGGCTAAACAATAAACCTTATTTACAGTGAAGAGTGCACAGTAAATAGTCTCTAACTCCTGGTGGAATAGGAATATTTCACCAGAAAAAGAATCAGAGCAAGTTTTCATAAGGCAATTGAGAAAGAAATTTCGTTTCATTGGTTTTGTCTGTCTTTCCCCTGTGAAAGGGCACTGTCTCAATGCCAAACAGACATCAAGGAGCCAGAAGTGTGGGGGACTTGTAACTAAAAAGATGAAGAGAGGAGATTGCTTGCTAAATTGTTGGAGCTGACAGTATTGCTACTAGTCTGGGTTGTTTAAAGAATTATAACCTCACTTATTCATTCAAATTCTTCTGGCTCTAGAAGGCTATTGACATAAATGGCTGCTTACTTTAGCAGTACAAATTTGCCTAAATAATTTTACAAACCATGGAGAAATAAGCATTTGATCTGAGACACCTATTCTGAACTCAGGAAGCAATGAAATCTTATTCGTTTTTTATAATAATATTTTTTTTCCAAAATTAATAGATCTTAATTACTGGGGCAAAACTCCTATCTGCCTCTGGCTAAAATGCTCCTGCTTCAAACGCTGTGGGATACAAACCATCTTTACCCAGAATCTAAGGGCAGTACTGATGGATGCTTGTTTCACGCATGGAGGCTGCAATGAAAACAGAATTCCGAATGAAACCCCAAAGACAGCAGAAAGATGGGGTGCAGCAGCCGGGCTCCTTCTTCAGCAGAAATTTTCTCATTACTTTATAGAGTTAAGGAGGTGGCCTGGCCAGATCTGTATCTTCTCAGCTGAAGAAATGTGAAATAATTTCCTATTCCTGATGGTTTAAAATGCAATTATTTAGCCACAACCAGAGAAAACTCAGGGTATTCCAGAAAACCAGGTTAACTGTGACCAGAGCAACCATGATCTCTGAGGAGTCACTGCCTTGGTAAGTCACACCAATCTGCTGCTGGGCTTTCAAGAGCTGTTTGCAACTTCAGAACTACAATAAATCTGTAATAATTCATCTTGGAAGCCTCTCTCAGGGGCTTTTTTCACCAAGTACTTTGCCAGCTTTCTCAAGCATGCTTAACTGTGTATTGACACTTCAGCTTTTTTGGGTATTTCTGTTTCTTTCCCCATACGAACCACTCCTTAAAATGGCCTGCTTCCCCCTGGCACTGGGAGTGAAACTGAAACAGCTTGTCCTGGCAACTGTTGCTAGTCTACAGTAACTGGATGTATTAAAAAATAAAAACAACAACAAAACAATTGTTTTTCCTCATTCCTTCCCTGTAGAAATCAATTAGTCACAGCCTTTATTTAGCACATGTGACATTTACCTAAGCAAAAGCAACTGGTGAGCTGGTTATGCGTAAGAGTCCTGGAGAGCACAGGTCTTACTCACGCCCCAGGCCTCGCTCTGTTGTCCTGCTTGTCACCAAGAATTAGTCATTATTCAGAGCAGTGGAGGATGTTTCTCTTTGGAGGACAAACTGCTGCGAGATCTGACGGCCATGAATTTGGAAGGAGTTGGAAGGGGGAACTGTTTTCTTTACTTCCCATTGGAGGTGCCCACCATCAACATGCAAAGAGCTTCCCCTGCTGGGTTGGCTTCCCGCCAGGACCACAACTTCAGCATAAAATGTCACTTTTGGTGCTTGCTGGCTGCTGTCTACCAGATCCCTGTGTGATCCTGCTCATGCGAAGGCTCACACACCAGAGTCATGCACTCACTGCTTCATCTGAGGGTACCCTTCTGCTTCCCTCTGCATCCATGTCCTGCTGTGCTTGGTCTCCGGGCCCCCAGCAGAAGTGCTGAACCATTTTATTTCCCTGACAGACACCTGACTTGTGGCATGTGGTTGCAGTTGTCTTGGGAATGCTGCTCCAGTTAGGTCAAAATTCAGCCGGGAAGGAAAAAAATGATAGTAAAGAAAGTCTCCGTTTGTTCTTGGGGAGAGTGTTTTGAATGAGCTAAATCTCATGGGAGTTGTGGCCCCAAGGAATCTGCTTCAGATCTGGGTTATTTCCCTTTTTGGGCTGAGGCCATGAAGAGCTACCTCACCCATGGGCAAAACAAACACCTCGGCCACCTGTCGCAAGGCAGATGACCTCTTGGTATCACCTCTGGAGCAAAGTGCCCTTTTTCTCTCCAGCCTCCCTGTACCGGTATGTGTTTGGGAAATAGTGCAGCTAGGGTGTAAGCTCTGTCTCCCACACAGTACATGCCTTACTTATTCTTCATTTTCCTCAGCTGCAGCCTTCTCCCAGTATTGTGGCTCCAGCTTGTCGTATCTTCTGTATTTATCACCAGCATCTCAGAGAGAATTGAATCAAATGAAAGGTTTAGTGCAACATGGGAAGGATTTTCTCAAGGTTTCAATTCTCTTCAACAAGAAGTATTGGGAGCATTTCCTGATTTGTGCCAAATCAATTCCTTCTTTTGATTTTCACCCCATTACTGTCTCATCAGACACTTTCAGCATCTTGGTTCTGGCCAGCCTTGTGTGCTGCTGGCATTTTTAGGGGCAGTTTCTGTCTGCCAGCTGTCTCGCTTAGGAAAAGGAGCTTTCTTGTCTCTGGCATTGTTTTGAATGAGAAATAATGTTCTCACCTCATAGTTTTATCTAGGTATAACCCTGCTTCTGCAGAGCGAGCTATTTCGATGGATGAATTCACATGAGAACATTCTTTATCTGCCGGTGATTAATCATTGCTTAGATTCAGAATATATAAAAATTTTATTTTTAAAATTTCTAGTGCTATACATAAAAGCCTCCAAGGGTGACTTTGAAGTTTGAACATAATTATTTGGCAAGCAGTGTGGGGTCTGCTGACATGCTTGGTTAAAGAACATATTGTGCTAATTTGCAGTTACACTAACAGAGATAAGAAGCTTGAACTATAGAATTGAATACAATCAGGGACATGTAAATGGGACCGATGTTATGTCTGCTGAATCTCCTGAGGTTCTGGCCCTAGTTTAGAGCATTTCTTTATTTAAAACTGCTGTTAAAGACAGAAATGTGTTGGGTATTCCAGAGGAATATGAAAGCTGGAAGACTCCAGAAAATGAGATTTCCCTTTAATGCTTGATATGTCATTCGTCTGTTGTTGCCTGCTTTTCTTCTCCTGGCTAATTACAGAAGATACAAACGTTATTCCCCTTTTTAATACATCTACCAATGTCAAAGATTTTATTGGATGAACTGATGGGTTCTGAACTTTACAAAGATTCCTCAGGCAAAGGGACAGGGCAGCACAGGAGCATAAGGACATTGGTCGCCTTGTTTGGCCTTACTGTGGGTACCTCAGTATGAACTTTGGTGATTTATGTAGGAGTAAATTAAAATGCCTGCTCCATTTTTTCTGCCAGACATTATTACCCCAGTAGCAGAGGCAGCAGAAAGGGTGATATACCCTCCTCTCAGCTACAGAGGTCACAGCCTGGTGTATTCACTGAAACTGCAGTAAGTCTTAGCATTTGGGCAGTAACTCCTGACTGTGTGGGCAGGCAACTGAGAATAATAACCTCTTAAATTACTCCAGCTACATTGCAAGAACTCATTTAGAGGCAGTACGCATAATCCAGGGTGCAGATTTTCAAAGGTGCATTTCCTTCCATGAAGCTTTGTGTACAGGCTGTGTGTTTGCTCGTAGGTAACTGTGTGTGTCACCATGAAAACACAGCATATGAATTTGTCTCATGTGCAGTGTGGGTGGATACTCATAGTTCAGATGACAGAAATGTATCATCACCTTTAGAAACCCTCTGTGTCTGCCTATGTAAAATGGATGATAACAGCACTTTGCTCTATCAGATGGCTGGGAACTCTAAGGTGGCAAGTCAGCAGTCAAACACTTCTCCTTCAGACTAGAGGTCCATTTTGTGCCAGGCTTTGAATGTATCATGTAAAACCCATGGAGTTTCCCTGGGATTCTCACAAAAAGCAAGGTCCTTCTTTCCCTCTCCAAGGAAGTGCTGCTTCTTACTAGCACATCCCAAGGTGCCATACCCCTAACCCCTAGGGCCTGTCCTACTGCATGCTCCTCAGAACCTTACATGTGCCATAGATCTGCCATCTGTATTGCTAATTCCAGCTCACAGGCAGGGGTGCACAGTTCAGTAATCAGCTCAATTACCAGTAACACCACTGCCATGCCTCTGAAAATACCTCGCCGCATGGAAGCTTTGTGGATTAGCAAACAGTGGCTATAAAACTACAATCTTTGTGTTAATTAATTTATTTTTGGTCAGAGGGTTAATTATGCTCTATAATCCCACATAATTACTAGATTCTTAATGGAACCCAATAAAATTATTAACAAAACTATTCTGAAATAATTATACTAGTGCTCTTTTTATAGAGAAAGCAAAACAACGAGCACAGTTGATACAGCATGAACAAGAGCTATGACAATCTACTTCCCTCTTCATCATCACCTCTGCTGGTCTAGTTCCCCATCAAAAGACTTTAAATAGGCTTTTGGAGTCACATTGATCTTGGTTGACTATGGACTCTCAGAATTCTCTCAGTGGATATTACTTACACCCTCATTCTTGATATTTCCTTAAAAAATTGTGATGAGAGTGAGGCCTGTGTCCTCTTCCAGTCTAAGTGAGACAATTATTTTCCTAGCTTTCACTCAGTGTTAAAAAGTTTTAATTTACAAAGAGCAGTACTTGACATTTAATTTAGGATGGAGGAGAAGTTGGCTGGTGCTTTTCTGTGGTAGATACGTCTCTTCAGGAAATGCCTGCTGGCAGAGGAATTCATGGGTTGTGTTGAGATATCCAAACTGACACTTGGAAAAAATAACTTCATTCTTGACTTGGAGTTTTTGTTGTTGCTAAGAGTTTTATGCTTACAGAAGTAGAGTACACACTTGTGTGTGCCAGGATGCAGGTGCAATGTGAGTAGAGCTGCATATGGGATTTTGCAAATAGTTATCTGAGAGAGTGGTGATCAGGCTGCCCAGGGAAGTGGTGAAGTCACTGTGGAGGTTTCAAGAGCTGTATGGACGTGGCACTGAAGGTCAGGGTTAGTGGACATGGTGGTAGGGATGTGTTGGTGGTTGGACTAGATCTTACAGGTCTTTTCTGACGTTGATTCTGTGATTCTATTCTGTAAATAGTGAGCAGGTATATTGATAGTGACATGTGAGCTACCATTCATGTTCACGTGGCCTGTGGCAGAAGTCACTCAGGAAGTACAGTTTATATGAGTCCATCTCACTTAAATACTAGTGATCACTTTCTTAAAAAAATCACACATTATCAAATCAATAAAAATGCTGACCTGATTTACCCCAGCTTAAATAATACTCTACTCAGGTTGACATCTGAAGGTAGAGTTCCAATGCAACATTTGACAGCTGCAAGTAGTGACAGAAGCTTGCTTTTAACTTAGAAACAACAGGTCCTTTTGCTTCTGAAGAATGATACAGATCAAATCTGTTTTCTGGTTTTGATTCTGTTCCTCAGAAAATGAATAGTATGAACACTGTCCAAGTACATATATTGCATTTTGAAAGAGTGGATGTTTCCTTTTTTCCATATAGTCTTCAGCTGCCTCTGCCTTGCAACGTTTCTGTTCCCTTCCCTCTGCCCTGAAGATTTCTGAAAATGGGTTTGGGTGAAATATTCAAAAAAATAAAAGTCGTGAAATGCATGAAAACTCAGGAGAGTGTCTGCTTTTTCCTGGAATGCTTCCTTTGAATAAAGTTTGCTGTAATTTATGCAGAACGTGATCTTTTCTTCTTCTGGCCAGTTTAAGTATGACTTCCTAACAGTGGGTTATACTTGTGTAAGGAAGTGACCTTATCATAAATACAATATCCACTCTCATTTGTTAAATTTACCTTGTTGGTAGCCACTGTATATTCTGTGTAACTATAACAAAATTTTAACAGTATTTTTAAACACAGACTGTAGTTCCGATTAGAAACTTTGATTACTCTGTATTTTCCATACATTTGCTTCCAGTTTTCTCTTTCCCCAGCAGCAGATTGCAAATACTTCAGAAAATGAGAACCCAAGACATGCATTTCTCCTTAAAAACGATTTTATGAATGTTTTTTACTTTCTTAAAAAAAAAGAAAAAAGAAAAAAAAGACTGTAAATGGAGATTTGATATTGGAAATGTTACTCTCCTTGCAACCCTTCTCTTGAACTTCATTTATCTTCGAACCCTGAAGTTTCATATTGTTGGGTGTGGATTTTTCATGCAACTGTGGATGTAAGGCAGTTATCTGGAGCCTAAGAGACAGACATACTGCCTCAGGGACTGGTGTAAACCACCTGTGCTGATTTTCTGGATAGACCTGGGAGAGGGTATCTACCTGCACAGTGGCCTGGTGGTCAGAAACCCAATTAGTTTTCTAATTTACTAGCTTGCTACCTTGCTAGCAAACTGACTGCTGAGAGTCAGTAATGCCTCACGTATCTTAAATTGGCACTGCACTGTGGAGCAGAGCCATAACTTTAAGAGCCTTTAAAGGATGAGTGGCTATTACCAATCTATAAAACATTATTGCATAGCAATTTATTCCACAAAAACAAAATGATACAAGGAGAGACTGTATTCATTACATCAACAGCACACTTCAAAAAACAAGATTGACGTTCTATAAGCGGCACATGTGTAGGAAAAAGAACTTTATAAAACAAATAATGAAAGGAACAAACTGTTACAGTCTGATGTAATTTCAGTAATTTGGTAATTGAGAATTTCCACCCACTGCCCGTGAAAGGAAAAGTACACACAGTCCTGCACATCGTTATGTATTTACTTCTCTGATAGTGGCAAACATGTTAGCTGTTGAAATGATGGCTTTGGATCCTTTTTCATTATTCCTTGGCCGTGCACAGAGATACCATTTCTTCTTAAATTTAGGAAGTGGGAAATCTTTATTTTGAAGAACGATATATCATTCCCAATTGAAAGAGACAAAATTTTAACCAAAGCAAAACCAACTATTTATACTTTTCTTTCTTTTCTTCTTTTTCTCATTTTTTTTTCTTCCCAGCAAGACAAAATAAGCTTATCGGTAGTAAAATGGTATGACAGTTTATAGTTGATTCTTTTCAGACAGCAGTAATGGAAACTATCCTTTTGAATATAATTACATATGTGAACAATCATTGCAATCTGCCAAAGTTTTCACTGCTGTGAAGTTAATCTTTCATCTCTTAAAATATTTATTAATAGATCCAGATGAGTTACATAGAGAACAGCAGCAGCTATGGCCTCAATTATAAATGTTTGTTCTAATTGGTAGAAAAGTGTGTATATATACAAAGACATATATCAGTATTCCAGACACACACCAGAAATGTCTGCACTGCTAAAAGTAAAAGCAAACTCATATTTTCCATTTCCATTTGTGAACCTACCTTTCTGTTATGCTGTAATTTGTACTGACTTATTAGGTTCAGACACTGCTTATCGTTCAAACTTAGATCATTCATACAAACCAAGCCTGAACATCAAATAGTGGAAGGTCAATTTTTGGCTCCACACTTCTGGAAAGATATGAACTTGTTGGAAAGAATCTGAAGAAAAGAAAGATGAATGAGCAGAGATCTAGAGAAAAGATTGAAGAAATCAAGGTTGTTTAGTCTAGAAAACTGTGGACTGAGGGGGAAAATTTAATACCTTTCAGATATCTGAAAAGCAATTTTGCATATCTATTTTCCAATCTGGTGACTGATAAAGCAAGAAGGAATGGTCTTAAACTATAGTGAGGGAGAGACAGACGAAACACCAAGAAATGTGCTGTAACAGTTTGGCCAGAGAAACACTGGAAGAGTGCTGAAAAACTCCATCATCTCAAGATCTTTAAGGGCATGTTAGAAAAACAAGATGCAAGAGTAGACTAGGAGAGTGGTGGAAGAAAGAAAGAAATGAAGGCATTGAATAGGGAATTTTTTGAGGTTCTTTTGAAAACCCCTTGCTTCTGGATTACATGTTTTTTATCCTGGACCAAACTTGTAGAATACTCATTCCCTTTAGTGCCCTTGTAGGTGTTCACAGCAGGGACAAATCTCCTTTTCCAGATTAGCGGAAAAAGTTACAATCCCATGTCATTTTATGCAGCATCATCTCCTTGTTCTGTCTTTCCAGCCAGCTAACAGAGTGGCCCAGTGGATGATCCAAAATCATGGCAGTCAAAATAACCAGAGTAGTAAAGACCTACCTGAAGAATGTATGCTACCCTGGCTGTCTCATCTGATTGAACAACTCCTGCTGGTAGGTTTCCATCAAGAACAAAGGCATGAAGAGGATGTGGCTGGGCTAGGGAGGAGGTGTTTTCCCCACTTAATGCTGTGTGGACACTGCTTTCACCATAACTGCCCTGCCAATTTTGTTGCACTGCTCCCTGCTGTCCTTTCTTCAGAAAGCAAATTACCATTTCTTTTACGTCTAGTTCATTCTCAGATTATTATTATTCTTTTTCTCTGTTGGACAAAACCCATATACCATAGGTTGCACCTCTGACATTTTTTCTCGACATAAAGTTAATATGTGTTAGGATAAATTACAGCCAGTGCAAGACAGAGCAGAGTTGGAGGCTGTCTTCTGAAAGAAATGGACAAGATAGATAATGTTTTACTATTGTTTTAAATATCATACTCATTTTGAAATATTGCCTTTCTGGCAAACTGGATCCCTTCTTAAAGAACCGCCAGCATGAAGCTGATAATGCATTACACAGTGCAAAATCAGTCCAAGAAGTCATAGTAGTAACTGGCAAGGCCTCCTCTGCTTAACAGCCTGTTAATATTTAGTAGGTAACTCAACATTTCATCTCTTTGCAAGCTGAAATTCAGGATACTGTTCCTGATTCTGAGGAAGAGAACAACATTTACAGATAGAGTGATTAAATGTCACTTCTCAGGCTCTTACACTGACACTCGAAAAGGGCTCAGAGATTGTGCACTCTGTCTTCCAGTGCACAGATTCCAGTCAGACCCAGCCCCACTAACCCATGCCCTTGGAGCAGAGGGAGCTGAAAACACCCATATACAAATCTAGAGCAGTAGACATGATGGGCAGAGGTGCTCTGAAAAGCCTTGTTTCCTCCTGCTCAAGGCACAGCATTGTGTTTGGTTTATAGATCTTCCTGAAAGGAGATTCTATGAGATGGGAGGTAAAAATGACAGGACAGAACCAGGGAAGGAGAATCACCCCTGCAAATGAAGTCACTTGGGATCTACACTGAGACTTGCAGCTATGATATGCATCAGCAGGCATCTGAGTGCCCCTATCACATGTATATTGTTCTACTTGCTGAGTGAATCTGTAGTTCTCAGATTTTGGTCAGAGCTGGAATATGCCCTCAGCCTTGTGTCTCCCACAGCTCATTGCTCTCCTCTACCTGTGGGGTCTGTGGTCGGGGAAAGGAGACTGATGTCATCACCTTGTCTCCTAGCTACATCTGGCAAGGGGAGAGTCCTCCCCTGCTCTGGTTTTGGAAGAAATGTAAGAAAAATGTTCAGTGCTGTGAATCTTGTGGGAGACAACCAAACAAGGCACCAGAAGGCTTCTAGAGTATGAAAGAAAAGCCTTTCCCAGGTAACTTATGCCCAATACTCAGTATACTGTTGTAGCGGTTGCAGGTCCATTCTGGGACACGCACCTTTCGCTGAAGAGGAAACCACCCTGGGCATAGAGGTGCAAAGCCTGCTCTTGATCAAGGCACTGAAAGATGCACTCATGGTTATGATTTCTTCAGCACTGACCTCTTTGGAGACAGAAATACTTTGCTTCTGAATACATCATATCTTAGATCATAGGTGTGTCCATTTTGAGAGTATGGGAGAGAAGGGAGAGGTGTTCTTGCCAGAGACAGTCTCTGTTACACAGACACTGGACTTGTTCACCAACACACTGTGTAAATCATGATGCTGCTGATCCTGAGTCTACAACTTCTCATGGCTTAAAATAGACTCCAAACTTTCTTTCAGTTTTTTGTGACTTTGCATCCATCTGCCGCATCTTTTGCCCTACCTTGCATTTCTGGACCCTCTAAAATTCCCAGGTGTATGTAAGCATGACTCACACATCCTCCATCTGCTCTGTGATCCACACTGGGCATAGGAAGCTTACAATGTCACGAAGCCAAAGGGCTTCCTTCAAACTAGGCACACTTTTTGGGTGTGCATTTTGTCATCTTAAAGGGACACTCCCATCTGAAGGTTTTATTGTGCTTACATTACTATCTGGAAGATGAAGAGGACTATAAACCTTTGTAACATTTTAAAAACATCAGCGATGCAAAGGAGGATGAAAATAGATTCCAAAGACTCAAACATTTTACGCAAGTTCTTTAAGACCTAGACTTGTCTCATAAATTAGCACGACTCTGATTATTCTTAAATAAGAAATTTAAAGTTGTTGTTCCTCATGATACTTGCAGTTTCTTATTTTACAAAGATAGAATGCAGTTTTGGCAAGAAAAACTGTATTTAAGATCTATGTCTCTGTTCTGGCTGTCCACTCACAAAGGCAAACACAGGTAAATATGCGTTTTTTCTGGACTAGAAATCTAAATCCTTGCCAGGTATGGCATAACATTAATGAAGATCAATATACTTTGTGTGGAGTATTAGGAACAGCTATAAAAATGGAAACTAGTTCCATTTTGTAAGTGCTCAATTTACAGATTTACTCATGCTAATCTTATGGAATTTTACAAGATAGTTAAAATTATGTCGATAGTTTCTTCTAAATAGATCCCTCTATCTGTGAAGCAGTTCTGGAAACACTGCTTGACAAGACAATACTTAGAAATCAATAGCAAACTGTGCACAGCAGGGGAAATCAGTAACACTCATTAAGTAGGACATTATTTTCATGGGTACTGGTCAGAACAGAAAGACATTTACCAGAGCAAAACTCACTATTTAGAAATACAGCTATTTAGAAGTATGACTTTGCCTAAAACATTTCAGCAGCACTGCCAAGGAGTAAGTGACTTCAGGAAATGAGAAGTAACTGGTTTTGCTCAGGAAAGCATGTTCGTTTTCTTAAAATAATTCCATAACCCTTCACTTGCAGATAAATTGCAGGTAGCAAGGCACTTGTAAGAGTTGTAGAGATATTCCTGAATGATGAGCAGCCCCTTCCCAGCCACAGTTTTTGGGGTGGGGGTTCAGGGAGAGACAGTAGCAGAAACCTTCTTAGGGTCGTCATTCACACTTCATACAGTATATATATGGGAAATAGAATAACACTGGTGCTGTTCCAAATGTATATTGGAAAGCACCAACGTGGATATAATTTATCCCTATAGTATCCAGATGCCATGGAAACGCACCTCATGTAAGTCAGGATGTTTCTTTTATGATTTAAATACCATTTCTTCTGGTCCACATGAAGCATACGAATACCACCAAGGGAGAAATCATGTATAAACTACCAAATGCTTCTTAACAATTTCAAACCTTTTCCAAAGTGACAGTAAGACCATTTGTATGATCTCTGTGTATATTCTGAATCCTTTAGTTGCTTCAAGAAGCAGCAGAAAACTCTTTAATGTAAATCCTTACATAAAGCTCTGACATTTTAGGATGAATGCTCTTACACAAAACCATACCACACTGTACTCTGAGTGGACGGAGGAGAAGATGTAATGAAGAAAGGGTTCCTTGCAGAGTGACTACATAGAAGGCCTCGAAAGTTCTTAAGATGCTTCTTAACAGTTAAAACAACCTTTGGTTTTCCCTTTTTGTATAATGGCCCTCCATCTCAGAAGGCTTCCATGTGTGAGAAGGGGAAACGGATCATTCATACACTGAGGATGGTTAAGAGGTGTGCTGCTGGAGATCTAAATTTTGGAGCAAAGTTTAATCTAAACTTTGATAGAAAGGATGAGGCTGCAAAGCAAACTGCAAACGGTCTGTAATATCAGCTGCAGCTGAGGACTTGATCAGACTTTTATATATTTTCAGAGGCAAAATCACAAGAACTGTCTGCTCTCCCACAGAGTTTCTGACTTTGCAGAACACTGACCTCAATCAGTCACCATTCTCCAGCTATATCCTTCAGCCCTTCACTCACGCAGAGTTTATTCATTAGTAAGTTCTAAGTAAATTTTGTTCATTATTCACTACTATTAAAATATTTTCTTAAAAATTTCCTAAAAATACTTTCTTAAAGTTCTGAGTTGAACACTCTTCATTACCTGCAATATACCATGCCTCCAAAGGCTATGTCGATAAGGCCACTCTTTCTTCCTGTTCTACTTACTCCCTCCCCTGTTGCTAAAAGGCTCCAGCAGAGGAGCCCTGCAGCAGATGCTGGGCTGGCTTTGGATGCGATTGCCCCAAGGCACCTTGGTGAAACTACTGCCCTGAGGACGGCCAGCAGAGCAGAACGTGTGCTCACACCGCGGCTGTTCCAGCTCGCATTTGAGCTGCTGATGGCAGCAGATCTGTATTGAGATGCCAAAGAACAAACTGTGTGGCTTTCCGCCTGGTTTCTCCCGTGGTAGTGGCGGTGACCACCAGCAGAACAAAAAGCAGCTGCAGGACAGGGGAGACCTGTAACATCTTCATCTGCTGCAGCTGTTGAGCAGATGCGTTTCAGCGCGCTTTGAAGTATCTGTCGTATAGCTGAGACAGCACAGAGTGCAGTGTAGGCTGTTTGCAGCTATTTATTCAACTTCTCAGGTGGTTTGCGTAACCCAGGCTAGGAGTTGTGCTGCCATAGCTACACAGTAACAGCACTCCTGCTAGTTTAAAGTTAGCTTGGGTTTGTGTGTGCGAGCAGCAACCACGTCTCCACACAAACAGAGCAGCTCTGCCCATATTTGTTTGTGCAGTGGGCTTCAGTTCCCCACTGGGACCTTCAGGCGCTGCTGCAATAGGAATAGTAATGAATCATTAATAACTTCTGCTGAATCATTTGAAAACTATTCACTGCGCAGTAGATGTTTATTTATTAGTACAGAATAGGTGATGCAACAAAAGATGGCAAACAAAATGAGCTGTGGGCTGCTTTGCTCCAATTCATTGTACATTTTCTTCTGGGGATAATTAATTCTCAAAATGAAAGCAAATTATGTGTGTTTGTGGTTGGAAAGGTTCCCCTTTGCCCCCGAATATCTTCTCAAAATGTCTTTGTTTAGAAGTCCCAGTAATGCTTTACTATGTATTTAATGTATCACTGCTAAAGTGTCAGGGGAGGCGTTGTTGTTTTTTTCCCAAAGAGTTATGAAATATCAGAACTGGGTCTTTTCTGTCCTTTCAGAATGTCTGTCCATGCCAGCCTCCACCTTTGGATCCAGAACAGCTAGATGGAGCTATTTCCTCTCTAATTAACAGGAAAGTATATTAAAAAAAATAATAATAATAATTAAAAAAATCCTAATTTAAAATCTTTGACTGTCCTACCAATGAAAATATTCTCATCTTTTAAATAAGATAACTCTGAGTAATAGCTATGTAGGAAGGTTTTGCAAAATTAAACCCAGAGGCTTGAGCTGGAAAGATAGTAGCAATATATATGTGGACAGAACTGTTTCTGTAGTGTACGGATTTCGGACTACAAAAATAGCATGAAAGAGAACAAGATATAACTTGAAGATGTCCTGTCAAGTAGTATCTTTGTACTTTATATACATACATGCAAAAGGTTGGATTAGATGGTATATAATGGTCTCTCTTCATCTCTGAGTCAATGAATCTAAACAGATACCAAATGCAGCAGTCAGTGAAGGCAGCTGAGGTGCTGTGTGTAAATAGCTGTGCTGAAACAAGTCACGTAGTGGTCCTGTATTGAGGATGATGGATGATGAGGATGATGGTGAAGGCATGAGGATGATGGTGAAGGCAAGACTAAATGTCCTGAAAACGTACAAAACCAGACTGCAGTCCCAGATATTTTTATACCCTAGAAGTTTAGGATAACTGTTATTTCCTGTCCTGCCTGATATTCATAAATGCAATTCTGTCAGCCCTCAGGAAATGAAGTTAAATGAAAATGGAAAATCATTTGCCTTAAAAATATGCACAGTTAAGATATGCATCACTTATATAAATGTAATTAGATATTACATTTTGCAAGAGTAAAAATAACTGTAATAAAGATCTAAGGATGTTTACTCTTTGCTTACCTTTGTAATGTGTGTACTTAGGCTGAGATCACACTAGAACTTCATAGCATCTGTGAAGTCTTTCCCACCAATTAGGGGCCATAGAACTAGAAAAAAAACTATTCCACATAAATTGTTTCACAAACAACTCCCCAAACTCTGCTCTTGAAAACTGTTCTTCTGTCAGTCAGTGAGCGTTCATACACAAAATCGAGCTGTCTGCTTCTGATTTGGTCTCCTCTTTATAGTTTACCACAAACCAACCAACCAACACCACAACCCAGCAGTGGGGACTTGGTGGCACCCAAGTATCAGTCCAACTTCAAAGCGCAAACATTTTCCAGAAGTTGTAAGAACTTGCTAGTTCTCCTGTCTATGGCCTGGAGAGGACTTCATCTTTCTGTGACTACTTTGTTCAGGCTTGACTGGTGTTGAGTTGAGACGACTGGGACTGCACTGTCATTGGAATGACCAGTGGTAAGTATGAAATTCCCCACTGCAGTGGAGCACCATCAAGAATCTCTCCTGCGAGCTAGTGTCAGGACCTCACTATTCTTACGTAAATTTTTTAAAGCTGGTATCTGTTTTCACAATAGCAGCTGTAGCCTTGTGGAGCCTTACAGACTACAAAGTCTGGTCTGTGGCTAACCAGAGTAGGATGGGCAAGTCCACCATAGGCAAATGCAGTGAAGCACTCCCAGATCATTCTCCACACCTGCTTAATTCATATAGTGCATATAAGTGACATCAGCAAAATTGTTCAGACTTTTATCCATACGCGGCTGCAGAAATATTTATGGGCTTGAGGAGTAGGGTAGTGACCTTCTTTCACATTCACTTTCCAGGGCACTGCAGCTATGACCATCTAATCTGCTGTATGGGCACAAGGCAGCCCAAGGTGCCTTGATATGGTTCACTGAATACATTCATGATACTCATGCTTTCTAGAGCCCTGGTCATGATCTCAGTTGGGATGCTGGCACCCTCTTTTGAAGGTGAACAAGCATCATTCAGGACACCCCGGCCCTTGAGATGTGTCACAGACCAAGGAATCTGACTACACTGCTATGGATGGGAATGTTCCCTTACTGCAGGGATTTCCTGATGGCATCTGCAAGTTAGGTATGTTTGGCTAACTTGATGCAAAGTAGAGGGCAAGACAGAGCAGCCTTAATGCCAGTGCTTTCCACGTTATGAGTGCCTACTTTCCTCCAGGGTTGTGGGAGAAAGCATTTTGGATAGAAATTACAAGGAATAATTTCTTCAGAAAATCCGTATTGAATTTTTTGCAGACAAAGCATTCAGGATGGCATTCATGCAAGGGATGTTATCTGCTCCTTCATTAGGGAGATCATCTAGAATTTAGACAGGATGTTTAAAAGTCCCTGTCTTTTCCAGAAATGAAACTTCATAATGGAAATGTGAAAGTTTGAGAAAAACCCACCCCTGTATGTCTTTTAGATCTGCTTACATCTATTTACCTTTTTTTTTTCCTCCAAAACATTGTAATTTGGTGCTATAGAGGACCACAACGAAAAGATAGACACGATTGTGAGAAGTCCTTGATGGAGGTAGGTATCCACAACAGTGGGGAACTGTGAAGATTCTTTGCCAGTGTGAGAAGACACAGAGGCATGGTAACTAGCTGCTACCGCAAAAGCAGCCTTGTGTTGTAAATACGTGGAAACATGTTAGCCTGCTAATGGCTGAGGGCGGGAAACAAAGCAATAACGCATGGTGTCTTTTCTACATCTTCAAATGATAATCCAGTTCTTATAGGAAAGGGGAGAGATTGGGTGAATGTGTGCCTGTCTGTCCATGGAATATGAAGAAGAATGAATCATCATGGTGTGCTGCACTTCCAGCTTGCCTGGATGTCTAGTTTGAGGTAAGCGATCATACTGACTGAGACTGGAAGAATTGTTTTCAATGTAGATAGTTGCTACATGGAGGAATTCTCTGACAGCTTGTAATTCTTGAACAGTAGTTTGCAGAGGTGAAAACCAGCAGTGTACTAAACCACAGCTCTAAATACAGCTACAATTCTGCTAGAGGTTTGCTCCTTCTCCTCCCAGTGCAGAAACATGATTAGAAAACTGTATTCAAGGGTGAATGTGGCAGGTCATGTTGGGAGCCACCAGATCAGAAACCCTTCAAAATGCAGCTATACATCTGTATTGGTGGACACGGGGCCAATGAATAGGGAGGTTCAAATGAACAAACAGCTTTATGGTGGACTCCCAGCCACAGATCTTTCTCCAAGCTGTCTGTGCAGAACACAGGTCTGCTGCTGTTCCCACAGTGAGATTACTGTCTTCAGAAATATTCCCATCTATTCTTGAATATCATGCAACATTTATTGCAAGCAGCTAATACGGCCACCATGTTATGCAACAGCCCAAGAATTTTTTAGCCTATTCACCTCACAGTTTTATGAATGGTGTCAGAGTCTCTAAGAATCTTTTAAAAACACAGGCAGTTTGTTGGTACTCTGTCAGATAAGACATGAAATGGGAAATGGGAACAGTGACAAGGTTGGAGAGGAAGCCAAGTGAAATTGTTACAAATTCAGAGAAGACCACAGAAGATGAAGGGGCACTTGCAAAAGCAACAGAGGCATAGCAGCTGCTGATAAATAGAAAAGCACGGATGGCACCCATTCCTTTGCAAGGCAAGACACACTTTTGTGTATGGCAGGATCTGTGGAAGAGTCAAGAGTCTCCTTCTAGTGCAGATATTTTACATATCACTTAGTGATGATGCGGACCACATGGTGACTCACAATCCACAGTCTCCATGGAGTGCTGGAGCACTTCTCAAGTAGATATTTAAGTTTCCTCCATTTAAATTGTGCACACTAAAATCACTCTGCCACCAGGACACCAGAATAGAGGCAAACAGGGAAGTATCTTCAAAACAGCACGACTGCTCCAAGACACAATGCTGATAAAGACGATGAAGACCTCACACTCTTCTCAGTCTTCACAGCGTGAGATGAAACAAGACAAGATGCTCACGTTGGTGTCCTGTCTTCATAACTGAGATGTGGCACTCTAGATCAGTGCAATGACTGCAGGATTTCTGGTCTAGTCTCAGTGCTCATTTTCTCTTTGGGTGTAGGGGAGCTTTTATGTATCTAACCCTCTACAGTGTCAGTTTGGTATTGATCTCAGAACTTGGAAGCATCTTTGGGTCAATAGTATAGACATGACTTAAAGGCTGCCTCTTCTGAACCCATCATGCTGCATGGCAGTTGTATGCCTCCTACAGTGTCCAAAAAGGGAACTGACCTCCTTATATATATGTAGAGATTGCCTTTGATTGCCTTTTTTATTTTCTTTTCATTTGGCAGTATATAATAATACAAGAAGATGTCCTCTGAAAGTCCTAGAATATTGAAAAAATGGAAAAAAATAATTCAAGTAATGGATTATTGGGAAAGTAATCATCTTGCTGGATCTATGAAGCCTTTTTTTTTTTTTTTTCCTTGCTTCTCTCCTTAAATGATAATTTTGAATCAAAGTGGAAAAAAACACCTGTTCCACCAAAGGGTAACAAAGGGCTGAACTTTAAGCCAAATCTATTTCTTTAGGAGATAGTATGTAAAATCTTTTCACATTAAAACATATATTTTAAAAACAAATATTTTGCATAGGGTTATAATTATAAAAAATGTAATTAAATCTTCCCAATGGACTTTCTGGTATTTTCCCTTCACTAGTTTGTATGTTTCCGCTGGATAAGCATCAATGAATCATCATAAAGAGTTTGCCTAAGGTTCAGCTGTGTGATCACATCTAAATCTGTTCCTCACAACCTGAGGGATTATCAGGAGCATAAATTAAGAATTTCATCTACTTCAGCCACTAAGCACAAATATTCAAGTTTTATGTATCTTTTCACACTAATCGTGTAATGATAATCAATATGGGATTTTGGTCTTGTTTTGCTCTTTCAGTGTTGAAAGAAGATACTCTAATATTTCAGGATGAATAATGGTTATGATTTTTCAGGCTAGTGGGTACCAAAAGTCTCCTGAAATACCTGACAGCAAGTATTTTCAATTGGACTTACTTAATGCAAAATCAATTATCAATCTCCATTTCTACGCAGGCCAGAAGAACCTTTGAGCTAATAAGAAGGTGAGAGAAGGCCAGATAGAATATTTGAATAAAGTAGAAAGGGATTAACCAAAGCTCACAAACATCGAAGAGTAAATGCCAGTTTGGAGTTCAAAGGGGCAGATGAGAAATAATACTGCAGACTGCCTTCTCTTTGTCCTAATAATAGCAGGACCTGAGGAGGAGTCCCTCCACAGCTGTGGGCCTTGCAGGAAACATAGAATCATAGAATTACCAAGGTTGGAAAAGACCTCCGAGATCATCTAGTCCAACAATCAAGAAAGCTGCAGCAGAGTCCAGCTTTTGAACAGCACAAGGGTCTTCATGTTGCCAGTATAGCTCATGGAACTGCCCACTGTCTGCTCCTCTATGAACCCTTTACCCGGGACCTTCTACCTGCAATCTACAGAAAGCCACATGCTTGGAATGGCAGTGGGAGTTCCTGCTATCAGCTAGTGAGTGTTAGAAACTAAGCTTCATATGTCTTGATTCCTACAGTATCCACATTAAATCATGCTCTCAGAAGTATTATTCTTCTCCTTCTCCTATTGTTTGTAACAGTCACTTTTGTTATTTCCTACGCTAAAATGTAGGATGTTATCAGATATCTGCGGAATGAAGTGAGTGCATCTATAAAGGGATACTCTAGATAACTAGATGCTTCACTGAGGTGTGGGAGTATAATGACATGGCCATTTGCTCATCTGAACATCCTCTGATTCCTCCAATTCCTTTCAGGCCCCTTACCATATCCACATTCCTGTGCTTCTAGATCCTAGATTATTTTTGTGTCTCTAGATGAATTTTAGCTATTTCCTCTTTTGTCAGATAACCTGGTCAGGGTTAGGGTAAGGAAAAAAATGGCAAAGACACTATGCCATCAAGAAAACAGAAACATCAAAAATATTATCAGACTAAAATGGATCACTCTTCTCCAGGCAGCAGCCAATGTCAGATGCTTCAGGGAAAGTCACATCTAATATCCACAGAGTTGGTTTCTAATGTCATTTGTGTGGAATTCTTTCCTGATACTCTAGTGATTTCAAAAATGTCCTGCCTTTATGTACATCTGTAAAATGAGACCCGGAATGGATCAGGATGTTCTAAATAGAAAGTTAGGTAGATGATTATTTCATTAGGGTTAGATCCATTAGATCATTATTCCAAATGAAAACATTGGGGTTAACCTTTAAGGTGATGCTGATAAAAACAAAGCTGTGAAAAGTCATTATCAACAATACCTGTAAATTAGCACATTTTTATTCAGATAAACAAAGAACCATTCTTTCATTTTCTTATCTTAGAAAATTATTTTCTTCCTTCCCCACCCACCACTACCCACCACCGCAAACAAGTTCAACAAGGGGGCGGAGAGGGCAGGGAGGAAGAGGAGATAGCAAAGGGAAGAGTATGGCTAGTAGGCTAGCCAGGAGATGGATGATACTGAGAGATGTTTGCACACTGTGCCTTCTTAATTGCTCTCTATGAAGTAGTGAACTAAAGAAGGAATGGCTGTTTTGATTTTAATCTGAATTGTTCTCATCAACAATGTTTAATTTTATTAGACTCTTTTCCTTATCAGCTTGAGCTCCATATCAGTTTGTCAGTGTATATTCTCATTTTTTATGCTTTTTTACATAACTTACACATTTTATTATTCAGCTTTCTGAATACTGACTGCGAAGAAAGTTGATAGATTCAAAAAAGGAAAAAATGTGAACTTTCTATCCTTGAATTACATGCTACCTTCTGCAGTGCAGAACAAACCTCTGTCCATGTTATAAAGCATGAATATACTAGAGTAAATTATTAGGGAACATACCCCCTCCCAAATCCCATACACTCATTTCAAGTCTCAGATATCCTGTATCAACAGCTGATGAATGCTCTCTGTCTTTTATATCATTTTATTCCTCTGCACTTCAGGCTTTAAGACTAAGCATGGTGGGTGTCAGCAAGCTCCCTGCTCAAGGCATCTTTGTGGGCTGAAGGTGAGGATGATTATAGTACAGTTTCTGAGCAATCAGGCAGAGGTAGCATATGCCTGCTCTTTCCAGCTGGGATGTGTGTGTTCTTTTGCACAGGTGGAGGGTCCTTTTCCTATTTTAGATTGTGCAATTTAAAGTGCATGCTCAGTAAAATGACTTGGACGAGTGCAGCACAATCCCAATTTGTTAATTAAACCAGAGTAGTGTTTAATTCATTTTGACAGCGCACTACTTCTCCCTGTTATATTTGTAGCAGCAGGAACCTTACTTGCTGGCTAATAGTTCCAGAGAAACGTGCAATTACAGAAATTGCCTATCAGTCTTCATGTCTCTTGCTGTGGCCAACACAGTGAAAGCACTGACACTTATCTGACCAGATGTGAACTAAGTGTCTGCCATGGAGGCTTTCCTGTCCCTCCAGGCAGTCACAGGCAGCACAGATTTGTGTGGTAAGAAGCATAACTACAGATGTTCTTATGGCTGTCAAACTGCTCAGTCGTGCTTAGAAATAAGCACTATTCTCTCTAATCCCTCGGGCTAACTCTCAGAGTACACTTAACTGGTTGCACAACAGAAAAAGTGAAAGAGAGAGCAGGTGTATGTCGTGAACCCATGGTAATGAGCAGACTCGTTGTTATGGTAAGAAAAAAATCATGTTTTCTGCCATATATCGCTAACTGGTGAGGCATTGGAACATGCCCAGGGAGATCGTGGAGTTACTGTCCTTGGAGGTTTTTGAGAAAAAAGTAGATGCTGTGCTGAGTGACATAGTCTAGAGTGGTCATAGGTGTGGGCTGATGGTTGGACTAGATGACCGTGTGAGTCTTTCCAACTTGAATGATTCTATGATTACAGCTGTGGGAATGGTAACTGGAAAGGGTAAGGTTGGTGAAACTGGATCCTAAAGCAATGTATCCAGTGTGCTCAATTACATTAAAAAAAAAAAAAAAAAAGGATAGAAGAAATTTGTAAAAGATAATAAGAAAAAAAGCTTTTTTTTTTTTGGCAGAAGGAAAGTCAAGGCTTTCCTTCCATCCACATCTATGTTTTCTGTGTCTGTTTGCATTCATCGCTGTAGCCCTAGGACACTCTTTGAACAGTGGTCTATCAGAATATTCACAATTCTAAAAACACATTTCAAAGTGCAACCTTTCTTCAATATGCCTAGCATTTTAACCTGCAGCTGAAAATACAATACACGCATTCATTAAATGCCACTGCCCTCCTGGGAGATGGGAAAGGTTTGTCTTCTCTATTTCACAGAGACAATAAATAAACACAACTATTAACACTCACATATAAACCTACAGCATCAATACCACGAAGTACAACACACATCCTCTGTGTGACCATTTTCTTCTTTTTAACACATTTACCAGTTCAAAAGAATGAGGAAAAGCTAATAAAATGTAAGGAATTATTCATGTAGGCTATCTGTGACTTCATACAACTGTCTGTCTAGAAATTAATGGAGACAGTGGGAAGAGCTGCCCACTAAAGGAGGCTTTCTCTGCCTCCTCCTCTGTGGCCGATTACACAAGCATCAGAACCAGTTTGAAGAAGACTACTGTGTGAGAACAACATTAAATGCCTGGGGCTGCACAGGAGCTGAGGCAGATCCTGGAGTAGGAAGAGGATGCAGACTCCAGCATTGGCTTTCCATGTCCCATTCCCATCCCACAGTGACCCTTGCTGGAAGTGCCTCCTTCCTCCTAGGGCAAACCCTCATGTTCCTCCTCTCCTAAGGCCTCCTGTGTTAGGTGGCATGCACTTTATGGCTCTTGCTCTCGCAAATATGCAATACAGCTCTGTTTGCCAGGAAGATTACCATGAAATTGTTTAAGAAGGTATGATAAAATTAGCAGGGAATCTCCCTTCAGGGTGGGATTTGGTAGTTTTAAGGGTTTTTTTAAACTATTGATTTTAACTAAAGTGTATTTTTGAAAGCATTTGATTCCATGACAGTACAAGAGCTAAGCACCAAGATATCTTAAATACGTGACTTCTACTCTGTGCTGAATATGCATTTCCACCTTGGGCAAAACAAAACACTTAGAGGTTGATCTGGGCCTTCAGCTGATGTTTATCAAAGCTTGTTAAATGCCCCTTCATTTGCTATTTTCCCTAGAAAAGCATTTCTGTATTAAAAAAAAATAATAATAATAAAATACCAAAAGATTTGAATTATTTTATCTCCTGAAAGAACTGGACTGACAAATATTTCACTGTTCCCTCACTTTATGCTCCTCCCCCTTTGCTATGTGTGTGCACGCCGACGTAAAAGCTCAGCCCTTTGTTTTGTCGGCATACAATGACTTGCTCAGCACCCTGGAAATCTATTTCCATGACAGCCTCCTTGAATGGCGTGTTTGCCATGTGCAGTTTGCTCGGCGCGTATTTGCGTATGCCCGTGCGTGCACATGTGCTTCAGAACAATTCCCATTGAGGAGAAGGGTGAAAGACGTAGCAGGAAGCAGCACAGGTAGCTGCCAGAGCAACTTAAATTATTAATGTTTCTAGTTGAACAGTTTTTAGCAGCCCAGCTGTTCAGGGTGTGTGTGTGTGTGTGTGTATGCGCGTGTAAATATAAAGGTTAATGACTTACCCTCTGTTTGGTCAATGGATGAGTAAAAGCTCCCGTGCTTCAGGTTACAATCAGCAGATGTGCCTGAGAATGTCCACTCTTGCAATCATCACACAGAACCCACAAACAGCCCAATTTCACTTGCCTGGGACATTCTGGCAGCCCTGTGATTGTCAGCTCCTTAATGAAGTGATGGAGAGGCACATTGTTTTTCGTACAACGGTGTCCTGCACATTTGTGGTTGAATGATTGTACTTCAGGCAGCAGGCAGCTTTATTCCAGAAGAAGCCACAGAGGTGGTTTGAAATCCTAGGAGCTCAGTGTTCCCAGAAATGACCTGTGTTTAAGGAAACTGTTGCATTCATAGCCAAAATCCAGTTGGCATGAGAGCTCATTTTGTCTTCATTTCGGAATACCTTATGGAAAAATTCTGTATGGGAAAAAAGCTCCTTCCAATCCCTAACGAGTAGAGAGAGAAACAATTAAAAATTATATATTAAAAAAATCCAACAAAGCCTACATTGTGGCTTCATAGTTGAGCACTAAATGAGAGATCTTTTTTTTTTTTTTTTTTTAAAGGAATAATTTACTTGAAAAGAATAAAAAGAAATAATATCTATTCCATTTTCAGCCCTTCTTAGAATCATAGAATCCTTAGAGTTGGAAGGGACCTTAAAGGCCATCTAGTTCAGCTCCCCTGCAATGAACAGGGACACCACAGCTAGATCAGGTTGCCCAGGGCCTGATTGAACCTCGCTTTGAAAGTCTCTAGGGACAGGGCATCAACCACATCTCCAATCAACCTGTGCCCGTTCCTCACCACCCTCACTGTAAAAGACTTTTTCCTTATATCTAACCTAAACCTACTCTCTCTAAGTTTGAAACTATTTCCCTTGTTCTGTCACCACAGACCCTGCTAAAGAGTCTGTCCCCTTCAGTCTGTTCTTCAGGACTAAGAGCTTTTATTAACAGCACAGAAGGCCCAGGGCCTGCTCTTTCCCTGCTGAAGTGGGTTTGCACCTGGCCCTCCAGCCCCACAAGCTGTCTGAACACTGCAATCATCTGTGTGCAGCTGGAGCTTTCCTAAGCTGTGTGGGATCCTGAAATATGCACTGACCCTGGTGTTTGAAACCATGCATAAGGACATCTAAAATACCCAGGAGTTTATTCCCTCTGCGTCAGTATAAGAGTACAATGTTGAGAGGAAGGCGTTCACATCTTTTCAGATGGAGGAGGAAACTGAACCTCAGATTCCCACATCTTGGGTGGCTTAAACTGTAATGTTAGATTTTTTTTCCATGCTATTTTTGTGATCAGTGCTTACGCCTATCCTTTCTTTCCATTACCTCATTGTTGTTTTTAATTGCCTTACTTGGATACAAGGGAAAAGTTTAATTTGATCTAAGGTTTTGGCTTTTTTTTTTTTTTGCTTGATCATTTCAACAAGTCAAACGGGATGCTTTTAATTGTTCATCTCCTAGCATTCTCCAGCTTTTGCTCTCAAAAACTTGGCTACACCTGTTAAATTTTCTTTGCTTAAAACTGTAGCAAAACCGGGCAGGTTGCTGCCCAGAGCGTGTGGTCCCTGACTGTGTGGGGAATAACTGGACCATGCAGCAATATCACACCGTCTAGAAGTGATTGCAGAGAAAGGATAGGAAGGATTCATCCTCAAAGCTCTGAGGTCCTGAGTTGGAGAAAGAGCAAAACCACAACTAGAATTTCAGTAACCGTTCAGTGCTTATGTGAAGAGTTTGTAGAGTTTGGGGATTTTAGATTTTCAGTAGTAGTCAGCACATTACACAGTTTAGGTTTCTTCCTTCTCTGTCACTTTGCCAAGTTTAATCAGTGGCTAAAGTGGAGACTTGCACAACTCCAGCATGAAAGTTTCATGCATAAGGGATCCAGGCAGGGAGAATTGTAGTTACTCCTCCAGCAAACTCAGCCACATGCACTCATGAGTCTGGACAACCAAGGAACATACAGTAACCAGCACTACAGATGTAGAAACCAGCTTGTGTGGAAGTGTGTAGCATCCAAAATCTGCAGCATAATGTTAGTGTTCAGAAGAGGATAAAGTAAGGTTCCACCTGAAAAGTTAAAAATCTGTCGTATTTCTATCCAATTGCATCATGGGCTGCAAATCCAAAACCTGGCTACTTAAGTCTTCTGGAGTTGAGGTAGGCATATTCTGTGCTGTATATACATATGATATACATGAAGTCCAGAAGTTCATCTTCTACTCTCTTCACTTCAGGACTTCCACCTTCAAGGGTAAAGTCAACAGGCCAAGAGTGAGTAAAGGTCAATTCCATCCTAAAAAGACAATGTATGTCTCTGTGTGTATTTGTGTAAAAAGGAGAACAGTCACCGCCATGATGAAGACTCACTTTGCCAAAATCTGGAGTGATGGAGAGGTTTCTCGAGAACAAGAGAATGCTACTGTGGGGCAAAATCTTGACAGCACGTGGAGGGGACATAGCGTTCCTCATCCACATGGTTTTCTTCAAAGCTACTTGTTGCACAGAATTTCCCTGATAAGTCCAAGATGGGCAGTAATGATGTACAGATCCCATTACACAAGTGTTACAAACCTGAGCAGAGCAATGCCAAGCAACCAACATGCAGTGGAGAAACCTGCTGAGCCCATGCTCCTGAAGGCTTTGCAGTGGAGTGCAGTAGTGTCAGTGCCCTTGGGAAAGGGAGGTGCTTCACAGCCCATGTGGCTGTTAATACCAGCTTCCATCCTCACACTTCATCAAGTAAAAATTCAAACACCCTTGGGGAAACAACTTCAATTTTCTTGAGTGCATAGAATGTGGGTGTTCAGGGGGTTGGGGCACATACCCCACCTATGCATGATTTTTAAAGTGATGTCTAAGTATCTGAGGGGGGCATGATTTTTGGTTTTCACAGCAAATATATCTTCAAGTTGCTTTGTATTACTATTAGACATACTGCTTACACGGCTGTTAACAGAAACAAATCAAGTTTGTAACGGACCTACCTTCACCAGCACCTGACCACCTTCAGAGAAGTGGTGGTGAGATCCGCGTGTGTTTGTTGGTCTGGAATTCTTTCCCTCTCAGCAGCTGATTTCTCTCCTCCCACCCATTCCTCTCAGGGCACTGTATGTCTGGGGCAGAATTTTGCCATCCATGCTGCTGAGCCCTACCTTGGCAGCAGACAGTCATTAAGCCACGTCATCCCTGCTGCCAGCTGCACACTGGCCTGTTTTTCCATATATTCCCCTTCAATTGTTTGGCCATGAACTCACACACCTTTCGTTTTCCCTAAATTTTTAGCCAGATACAAAGCAAAAATAATTAAAATGTCATTTTTCACCTTGGTCACCAAGGCATGTAGCAATTAAAATGTCCATTGATATGTGCCTCTGATATAAAATCAAGAAGGTAGCTGGGAGACTGCTTTATACAAATAATATTTAACACTCACAAATAAAAAAACAATAAAATTCTATGACTAAGTTTGGGATAGTAATTCTGAGAAATATAAGAAAGATTAAAAATACAAAATTGTGTATTAAAATCAGCTTCTGTACCAAAAGTAAATACTAAATCTTCCTTTTATTATTATCATAAGGGGTGTTTCTGAGACCAAAACAAGAGAAACCAGTTCTTCAGTAACTGGTAAATTAATTGAAGCAATAGCCAAAATTAGAATCATAAAATGCTGTGATAAATGTGACATTACAGAGGAAAATAAGCACAGCGTCTACAAAAACAAAATGTCTATTTGTGAGTCTCAGCACAAAGGCAGATTACAAGGGATGAGAATGACAAAAAAAAAAAAAAATAATAATAATAATACCAAACCCCTCTATTTTGTATGAAGAAATTATAATTGACTTGCTTGGATCCTTTCAACATTTTGTTGAAATGCCTGGAGCATCACTGAATGTGTGGTCTTGAACTTTGAGACTCCATCCTGGGGAAGAACCCTGACTCCCCAGCACAGACAAAATGGAGGTGCACCTCCTTCCCCATCCCCTCCTTTTTTTTTGGTCACAATTTTACATGATCTTAAAATTTCACATGATCAAAGAATTGGCAATTGAACATTTTTAAAGACAAAACATTTGAATAAAACTTCACATTTCAAGAGTAAAAATGTTTTGTTGAAAAATTCCTGACTACCCCTAATACAAAAGCATGTAGTCTTGAGATTCAAACTGCCTTTATTAAAGCCTGTCATGAAAGTTTTTTAAAATATGACAGCAAATGACAAATACAAAATATATCTATGCCAAACTGTGGTACTCACATTGAAGAATAACAAAGTTAAATAAAACAACCCCCAAATTTTGATGGGCTAAAATCCTGAGGATTATGCAGAAAACTCCACATCTTGAGAGCAAGAGATAATTCATGCAGAGAAGGATATAAGTACAGGGGACCACAAGAGAGGGAGAAAATATCAGAAATTTAAATAGAGAATGTAAATAGTTGTGCTTCCTTCTACGGGTCTCATAATAGGAGAGGAAGGAGATGCTGAAATGAGGAAACAACATGTTTAAACTTGGTTTAAAAGAAATGCTCTTTAGGCAATTTGTAATTATCTATTAGGAGTGATTGCTAGAAGATATGAAGGCAAAGGGCTTAGCAAGGTTTGAAAAATGGTTTGACATTTATACAGATAATGAGAACATTCATAGTTAATTAGATGGGATAAGAAATGTACAGAATATAACCATGATGTGTTACAGGGTTAGAGAACTATCAGATAATGGAGGTTATGTAGATGTTTCTCCCACCCTCCGGCTACATAATTCTCTGCTTGCTCACTCTGGATTTTCTTCCACCTTTTCCTGAAGCATTTGCAGTCAGACAGAAGGTAACAAACCAGCCGGATGATCAGTGCTGCTTTCTCAGATGGTAATTCATGGGCTGCCAAGACAACAAGGCTAAGAGAATTGTATTCACTTGATTCTAATACCCAAAACTGTACCTGGGAGACATGAAAGCCAGTATAAAAACAATATTTTGCTCTGTTCTTCCTTTCACTTTGTGGAGCAGACACACAGTCTCACCTGTCTCTGCAGACATACCTATAGACAGTTCCTTCAGCCAATGCACAGGGCTGTCTGGACTCTCATGCTCTTGGAAGCTTTTTCTCCTACTGAGATTTGATGAAACTGGTCAGTGCTTTCTCAAACACATCTGGGAGGATCAGCAAGGCATAATTTGTCCAATTATGCTTCTCAAAGGCAAAAAGACCTGAGGCTGAGCCAGATGATCTCTGGGATGAGAGACTAAGGCTGATGTATGTGCTGTCTTCTAGGATCAGAGCGTGCACCAGCTATACCAGTCTGGCCCACAGTGATCTATGAATTTCTCTAGTTCCATAGTATAAGTTTGTTCTAATTTAAAGGAAACACAGCTGTGTAGAAGGCAGAGAAGACTTTATCAATCATTGACTTCAGCTGTACAAAATTTACAGCGATTTGCCACCCAAAACATGTTTCTACTATCACAGTACTGACCTACTCTACAACAACCCAGGTGGGGTGGGAATAAGGGTGGGATGCTGTTCTGTTCAGAATGATAGAAGAATTCAAGAATTTCTTTCTGACATCTAAGCTGAGTCTCCCTTCTTCTAGTATAAAGCCATTCCCCCTTGCCCTGCCACTGCCTGCCTGAGTAAAGTCACACTCCAGATTCTATATAAGCTTCCTTCAAGTAGTGAAAGGCTGCAATGAGGTCTCCCTGCATCTTCCTCTTCTTCAGACTGAACAAGTGCAGTTTCCTCAGCCTTTCTTCATAGGAGAAGTGCTCCAGCCCATCAGTTTTATCACCAGCTTGGCCTCCCCTGATTTTAAGATCATTCTGAGAAGACTATGTAGGATGTGAAAAATTCACTGCGTAGTTTCTAATTCTGCTTGCTCAGTGTTTCATATTTATTCTGTGCTCAGGCCCAGAAGCAGAAAGCACTACATTCTAAAAATCTTTGAAAAAAAAAATTTTGTATTTTGAAGTTATAAATCAAGTAACATTTTTAAGAAATGCTTTATATTAAAAAACTACTCTGTAAAAAGAACGTTGACAGCACATGGTTGTCTTTACAGTTACTTGAATTCTCACAGTAACTTAAAAAATAGTATTTTCATGGCTTGTATCTCACAAACTATCTATAGTAAGTTTTTAATAAACAAATGAACTATGTTAACCCCAAATGGTGATGTGGAATCACTTTCAGTTGTTACAGTGATTGGGTACAATATTATTAATAACGTTCACAACTTGAAATGTGGATATGCAGAAAAAAAAGTGTTTTTAAACCAAACCTAAACAAAATGACTCAGCTAAATCAGTGTTCCATACTCTGAAATCTCACTGATACCTACATAGAGTATGAAAATGCACATACGTGGAATATGAATGTTTCTCTGTAGATGAAGGCTTACAATCTACAAAGGAAAGCAGAACACCATTCAAAGGACTGCAATGTAACTGAGATGTTTCTCTACATATTTCCACAATAATATAAAACAGCATAAAACTTGATTTTTCTCTACCAGCTTTGTCTAATAGATTTGTTTTTCTGATATTTTCTTAAAGGAACAATTGAAAATGTGGGATGTGTGTATGAAAATTCATGGATATTTTTACAGATTCGTGCTTTCAACTGAAATCCAATACACCACATTACAAAATTCATTTTAGAGATTTAATTTTCTTGTTTGTTTATTTTTTTTTTCAACGACTTCTACTGTGTGTATGTACAATTAATATGTTTCTGGTAAACAGCATGTATTGTAACAGGCAGAGATTTGAATGCCAGCTCCATGTAACAGGCTGCAGAGATTTTTTTATGATTAAATTACAAATGATGTAGTTGAGTAATCTCAAATCCTCTCATCTTTTGTTGGAAGCAACTAAAATAGGGCCAGATGTAACGAGGTACCACCTGTGTGCAGAAGTTGTGCTTTAGAAGACCAGTAAAAATACATCCAAGCAGGAACTCATTAAGTGGCATACATATCTACACCACAAGACCTTTGGAAGGGCAGCTTTTTAGGCATGGGCTTTAAGTGACTTCCTATGAGAAGACATATACATATATATTTACATGATTTTTGAAGAAATACTATTTTGCAAGTCTAAAGACTGAAGAAACCTGTTAATAAGACCATGGCAGTCTATGATACTGCTAGTGGCAGAAAAAGTCTATATGCTCATGTTTATTGCACAGTCACTTGGAGTGAAGAAATACTCTGATCTCACTTACACTGTGTGAAACTAGACTTTGGTACCATACCTGAGTACTATAAGGAACTTCAAAATTGGTGTTGTAGCCTTCCAAGTAAAAACTGCTCAGGAGTTGTTCTGTCACTCAGCTCTAATCTTTCAAGATGTTCTTCTGAGGTTAAACAAATTCTTTAAAATCTCCTTGAAAGTGTTTTTGAAATTAAAGGAACAAAGTTTGTACAGTCATCACTTTTGATAAGACTCAAGAGTCGTTTTCTTGTTACTGTTATTGCTTGAGCTACAGCAAGCTTAAGGAAATTTTATCTGTGTGGAGACTGAATATTCTCACTGAGTAAAGTACTGCTCACCATCAGGAAGGGAATCAGAGTTTTCATTAAAAAATTTCGGTTATTTTCTAAAATATACATGCTTTTAGCTATTTTAAATGCTATTTTAACCTTTATCTTTAAAGCATAGTTATCCAACTTCTTCTCATGTCTCCTATCTCTATTTGCTCCTTCTCACCGTTTTATTATTCATTACCCAAATATAGGCCAATTGCCTTCCACTCAGCTGGGGGAACGTAAATGGAGAGGAAAAGAGCTGAAGGACAGGAGAGAGGTCAGCAGCAGCTCAGCAGATGATAGCTGTGTGTTACCATTAGACAAATCTGGCTGTGTCTGAACAGTTTTTGAGCCAAAGGTTTAGAGATAGGTAATAATTTCTCACATTCTCTTGAAACTCTTCACAAAGGCCTGGCCGTATCAATGTTAATTACACAAGACTGCTTTTCTATATAAGATTGTCTGTTTCCATAAGCATGAAAGGTTCAAACTGCTTGCTCACACTTACATTGGTTAAAAACCCTGCATACTTTACAAATACAGACAACTTTCTTTGCCTTACAAGGAACCCACAGGAGCCTTTCCTGATGAAAACTGCCCCTTCTCCTAAAGGAAGATCAGTGGGCTAATTAGATAAGGTACAACTTGCTGTAGGTGTTTGAAGTTATCCTGAGCAATTCTATGATTCTATGGAGTCAATGCCCTTAATTAGGGCATCTTGGCCCTACCACGCAGAGCCACCTGTGTGCCCCTGCCATGTCTGCTTGCCTTTGAGAACAAGGAGGCAAAGTTCACCTGGAAACTTTCAAGTTATTCCACAAGTGATGTCCATGTTTCCATCACATTTGGCACCTGTGTGCATATAGCATGGAATTTTTTAATTTGGCAGAAAACATGCTAATTCTCAAGGTGCTATACAGTTTGCAGCACCAAATAGCTTCATTTTTCTTCAACAGTACTTTTGTGTGGCTCCATTCTGTTGGTACTTCAGATAAAGATGATGGTGATAAGCATGAGGGTGTTTGTGAAAGCATGGTGAGAGGTAATTCAGGGTACTCTGTTTTCAAGTAGGTTGAAGCGAGGTAGCTATCTCCTTATATGACTCTTTTTTATTATGTACATATTGTGTAAACATAAACACTTTTATGTCTAGTTACTTTGTTCATCATCTGCCTGCCTTGTTCATATACTTACATAACTTCTTAATTAAAAATTGCAAAATCTTTACAGCTTCTGCTCCCTGGTCCTGTCTTAAAATTAACCCAATGGAAGAAAATCCTGCCATGCCAGCTGTGTACTTCACAAGGATCTGAATAACCAAGGTGGCCCTGTTGCACACTCCTCACAAACTTGCTAAAGCAAAACAGATTGAAAAAATGCATCTTCATTTGCCTTTGAAATTTTTCCATTTGCCATGGAAACTTCATTTGCTAGTTGGTCCAAGCAGCCAGGGCTGACATTTGGAACTCACAGGACAGCTTTATCTTACAATAAGTAGCTAATTATGGATCATTAGTTTATTTGGTACAGTCTTCACATATTTAACACCAAATTAAAAAATAAATAAAATCCAAGTTCTGTTCTCCTAAATGCTGCAAAACTAAGGAGGAGGCAGTTTCCATTTTCAAAAATTCAGACATGATCTTTTTTGTTAACACTTTTCCCCCAAAAAACCTTACTCACTCCAAAACGCAGTGCCTGAAGTTGACATACACCACTACATTTCTTTACCTCTTGGCATTGTGATCACTTTCTGACTGTCTCAAACCCAGCTGAAAAATAAATCAGTATTACCAGATCCTGTTTCTGCAAGCAAGTCCCTGGGAGACTACCAGCTCACACACCTCAGTTTTGCTCTTGCCTTGTTGGGCATTATCTCAGCATTGCAGCTGCCACTGACCAAAGGAATGTTTAATTGCTCCAGTATACACTGACGGAAAGGTGTTTTAGTGAACACATTACCTCCAAGCACATCTGCCTGTTCTGTCTGTGTCTGGATCATCCAGCTGACCACACAAAAGGTAGACATCTTTTTGGATGGAAAATAAACTGTGTGTGAATTCTTGGGATAGGGTACTTGTGATGGGGAAGGTGGGAATCAGATGTTGAAATCAGAATGAATTGCAAGCCTGCATGTTAGATCCCTGTGCTTCAATTCTGCAGGTCGCCAGATGCACTAAATACGTTAATATTTATTTTATGCCACCCATATTTCATTTTTTGTTTGAAATGCAGAGAAAAATCACCATTAAAGATGCCAGATAGATGAAGAAGTCTAAATACACATACAAAGAGGCACACTTACCTTAGGAGATACACTTCAGAAGAAATGTGGTTCACTCATAGGTTCCTCACTGCTACTATCACAACTCTATGGGGATTCTTGCAGTGTACAGACGGGTGGCTGATCACCTTCTATTCTCACCTGTGGCAGAAGATTCCCACACCCAGTTTATCCCAGTGTAACATTTATCAAAGACAAAGAAAAGGATAAAAGGATTCGATTTCAGGCCTGAATTAGATGTTTCTGTTTTTTACTGTCTGGTTTAATACAATATATTACATATTCCGACAAAGTTTGCCTGACATATCTATTGACCGACCCTTCTACAGCACTGCAACAAAAGCTGTCCTTATTTTATAGAGAAATAGGATTAACTCCCTACAGTTACTCCTCTTGGACCTGAGAATCTGACTGTGGTATTAACCGCATTGCAAAGAGAATATCAATAAAAACTAAGAAGTCCAAGACCTTTGGCTCTCTGGACAGTAATCTCAAGTTTTCTGGCAGCAGAAGACCTTAAAAGTGGGCTTTTCACTCCTTTTCCCCAGATCTAACAGGCGGGGAGGTCAGCCACCTTATCCTTGAAGCTTTGGGTTTTTTTCTTTTCTTTTTTTTTTCTTTTTTTCTTTTTAACATTTCTTGCCTCTGAACTCTCCTTAGCAAAAGAAATAAATAAGTAGTCTAGTGGCAACATGGGATAGGAAACTGATATAAGAATTTATATAGGAAAGAATACGAAGGGAAATATTCAATCTTCAAATATAGAGGGTTTATTTTTCCAGGCTTTCGTGAGATTATCCAGCTACGGAGCAAGACTGTTTCCATGCTCCCCTGTAATTCTTTTCTCATCGAGTTTCTGATTAATTCATTTTGTGCAAAATAGAATGATTACAGACTTTAAAAGCCTGTATCTTTATTTCTGTGGGTGTTCTCATCCCTTTCCTTTTCATTGCTGGGTAAAAGGGATGATTTCTTTATCTCTTAATTCAGAACTCATTATGCACACATATTAACCACTATTTCATAACTTTTAACAAACAAAGCTTTATCTTCTGAAGCATGCAAATGTCTTAACAAAAGTGTCTTTCTGTAGGAGCTGTCACTGACATCCTGTTGCTGAGGGATCAGTGACAGAGGAATCACGTTTCTTCTCTCTAGACTATCACAAGGTCAGACTTATGGAGGGACCAACAGAAGATTTTCTGAGAGAAGCTCATAGAGGGAAGAGAAAAATATCTGCTTACCACCTCTGTCAATACGGGAAAAAAAAAGGAAAAAGACCGTGTTTCTTCAAAGCAACATCTCCCAAGTCCTTTTGGAAGGGGAGAAGGAGGTGAACATGCAGGTGTTAGCACATGATGGTACCATTGGCCTTCTGCACTGGGGACTGGCTCGCATGTAGAAGACAGCTTGCTGGCTGCACAGGTTAGCAGATGTGCAGGAATTTTTCTCTATCCAAGTAACTCAGCAAGTTGGTCACCATCTCTAGCTGCCTGGCAGTGACAGACCTTAAATGTGGGCTTTTCATTCCTTCCCTCTCAAGCTTACATAGGAACACTTACACCTTTCAGGGGTTCTCCAAGCTTTCTCAGCAAAGATGGTAGGATTTCTATTGTTTCTATTATTCCTAATATATCTCTGGGGGAAAATGAGGCATAAATGTACAATTTGTCTATTGCATGAAGCAATTTGTGTTCTGTGTTGGGCTCCTTGCTATAAGAAAGGCACTGAGGCCCTGGAGTTTGTCCAGAGACGGGCAGTGAAGCTGAAAGGAGTCTGGAGCATGAGTCCTATGGGAAGCAGTGAAGGGAACTGAGACTGTTTAATCTGGAGAAGAAGAGGCTCAGAGGAGATCTTATGGCTCTACAGTTACCGAAAGGAAGTTGTGGTGAAATGGGGATCAGCCTCTTCTGCGTAACAAGTGACAGGGCGAGAGGGAATGGTCTCAAGTTGTGCCAGGGGAGATTCAGTTTGGATGTTAGGAAAGATTTCTTCTCTGAAAAAGTAGTCATGTACTGGAATGGGCTGCTCAGGGATGTGGTGGAGTCACCATCCCTGGTGTGTTCAACGAACACTGAGATGTTGTACCGAGGTACATGGTTTAGTCGGGAAGTACCACTGGTAGGTGAACGTTTGGACTGGATGATTTTGGAGGTCTTTTCCAACCTTGGTGATTCTGTGATTCTATGGTTGGTCTGAGATCACACCACAATCCAAATTTTCAAATTAAGGTTTCAGTATTAAAATATTGCTGCAGAATGCCATTATCATCTCTCTTCATTCAAAATACTGTAATTAAAAATGAGTATGTTTGACTTGCACACCAGGTACACGGTCCTTAGGCAGCCATATTAGGCCACAAGTCACTCTTCTAAAACAGGAAAACTCTGCTCACATCTCACATCCACCAGCACAAACTTATCTTACCTTTTCAACACCACTGAAGCATGATGCCACTGAGGTTTCTTGCCAGTAAATATCCCCAGGAGAAGGCTGCTTACAAGTCTCTGCCATTCAGGAAATTCTCTAAATATTCACTGTCATGTGCAATATTTCAAATGCACAAAGGTAAGAAAATGCGTGCTGTTTTACAAGGGTGAGATAAATGCATTTCTGTTGCCCTGTGCTTGAGATGAAAAGAAAGCAGGCAATTAAATACGGAAGTCTGGGGCCCATTTTATGGCGTTACATGTGACTGCAAAAGGGAGAGTGGTAATTGCCATTGGTGTGTGATATCCTTTAGCAACCTGACTTAGAGTCTATCTCTGCATCCTATAATGTCGGCTTTTTATAAAGCTTGTAGGACTATCAGCCGACAGGAAGAGAACTTTCCCATTAAAGCATTTAAAATTAACTTCAGTGCAGGGAATTCAATTCTTGCCTTTAAACCTTTATGAACAAGTTCATAGTTGTCATGTACCAAAAATTCATGGTAGTCTACAGTGTTTTGTTTAAAAGCTGAACAAAGCATAACAATTACATGGGAGACTCAGCAAGGCCCAGTTGGGGCGTACAGATAATACACTTAAAGAAGATCCTTTTCTATCTTTTACAATGGCTACTGTATGCATAGTATCTACAGAAAAAAAAATGAAATTGTGATACAAGTTGTATTTTAAATCAAGTCTGAGGCACCAGCCACAAGCTCATGGGGTGTGCTCAGTGCTCCATCAGGTGTGCTGATCTGAATCCCTGCAATCATTCATGATTGCCCCAAAAAGAGGAATGATCCAAGCTAATCACTCTCCAACCCTGTGCTAAAAATACAGGCAATGGTTTTAAAATAGGATCACTTCTTCAATCCTAGAAAGAAGTATGAGATGAAAGAAAAAGACATCTCTTGAACCTGATTCTCAGGAGAAATCTTAAGTGGATCCTCATTTATTTTCAGTTTTCAGTTGGTATTTACATGTTGACTCGAGTCATAATTAAATTGCAAGCTCCTTAGGGCAGAGACTAGCTTTTTGTTCTGTGTTAATTAACAGTTTATGCAACAAGACCTCTATGGCTGGACTTCTGAGTGATACAAAAAATCAATGTCTTCCATTTTCCAGGTTCAGGAGAGGTTCTGGCAGCTGTCGCACTGAACAGATTGACAGCCACTTTAAAATCATAATGCATTCACATGAGTTCAATGCTGCTGCTAAAATGATAAACAGTTACAAATCAGTTGATGCTAAAACTTAAATTATCATATTAAGGATTTTGAGTTGGTAATCTACTGTGATAAACACTCCAATCTCTCCAGGCTTTATTTCAGGCTGTGTGCACAGTCAGTGAAGGAACAATGCATTGATTTACTCCCAGTTCATATTTACACTGTTTTCTGAAGTGGTTAGGGTTGGAAACAAATTTATTTTCGTAAGTTAAAGCTTGGATTTCTGGGGGATTCCAGTGGGCTGCTAACTTGATGATGGCTGCCAGCAGCAGCTACTGACCGAAGTGCCTGCACTCTTCTGTTTCACATCTCTAGGTCAGTCAGGAAACAGTAAATATTTCCTAAAACTTTACAAAACAACTACAAGAATATCCCTGAAGGAAAAGAAGAAAAAAGAGAGAGATTTCATATTTTCTGTATGAAACTAAAACTGTCTGAGTCTGAACACTGGAAATGTTTCAATTTTTCAACTGATTAGTCAGGCAAAAAAAAGTGAAAGAAGGAAATACGCAATGTGAAAATTTTCTTTTCAAAGTCAGTATTTCACTATAACCTTTAGATCATCTGCATTTATGACAAATAGAAACCATATGGGGATTTAAGTTATTGTTTGTATAAAGTGTCAGAGAAAGAAATTTAGAGCTTTTTCCAAGCATCAAAGAAATGTTAGGAGTTCACAAACTGTCACCAGTCTCATTAATCACCCTAGACTTTTAAGTATGTAATTCTAACCATGCTAAACAATTAAATCAAAGTTAAGGCCAAAGCCTGCCTCTGAATATGCATACACAATATCCATTTAAGTCAATGTGAGGACAAAATTTAGCTCTTAAACCTTTTAACTGATAAAGTCCTAAAATAGCTTTACAGGCAAGAATTTCCTGGCAAGAACAGAGTTTTGTAAATCTAAAAGCATGCAATCATATTTCAATGTAAAATAGCATATAAATATCAAACTAAATCTTGAATTGGAGCCAAATGCAACACTGTATCAAGCATGGCTCGTGAGCGCTATGTATAAAATTAATGCTTTGTCAAGTTTCTGTGTCAGGACATAACAAACAGAAATTTGCACAAACGTATGTATCATAGCACAGGATTGGAGGCTTCCATTGTCCTTTTTACCTCTGTTGTGAACTCTTTTACTAAAAACAATATAACATTTAAAGTAAGAGTAGGATGTAAGCATAGAGTATTAAGGCCTGGTTAAAAGAAAGTCATCGTGCTGTATGTTCCCAGCAGCCAGACTCAGCTCAGTTGGTCACTTTCTTTAAGAGTGAAGCAAAGTACTGAGTGTAGTAGCACACACACAAGGGTTGATAAAAGCCTTTTAAGCTACTTGTTTGAGCAAATCTCAAAAGCCAGTGAGAAATTTTGTCATGTCAGAAAGTAATATAAAATTCATCTCTTTCAGAAGTTCCTACTTGGCTGTTACACTCTGCCTATGTAGATCCACCCTTATTTAACGTTGTATACACTACAATTTTTCATTTCCTCTCCTAAACCTGATGTTTAGTGTTATCCATTACTGGAGTCCCATCCCAGAGAAAGCTGTACCTCAACATTGGCGCAAGTGATTTCTCTGTAGATGAGATTTGAAGGCAAGTGCTTTCTGACTGATGCAACAAAGAGAGCAGTGACCGTGTTGGGATGCAGCGTTGAGGATGATGTTGTCATAGTGATAAATCAAAACTATCTCTGTAGAAATATGAACAGATGTTAGTGGCTGTTGCTGAGACTAGAGAAGAGTACTTTGAAGCAGTCAGACTAATAGGAGCCCAGATTACTGCTGTAGCTGTATGAATGGAAAACAGCAGAAGGCAAAAGACTAAAGAGGAATGAGCTCTGAGGCTGAAGAGATTGGCGACTGTAGAGTAGCTACAGATAGGTAAGCTTTCTTTCCTTGATACAGGTTGTCTGGGAATAAATTCACATTGTGTGTCTGTCCATAACATCACTAAAAATTGATTTTTTTTTTTACTTCAGTGATACCCGCAGTGCCCACAGCTCTGCAGTTAATCTTCTTGGAGAGAGAAGGAGAGGAAAACAAGAAATGAGACATCAGTGTAACCTGACTAGAAAAGGGAGGCTTCACTGGGGAGACCTGAACATATGATTTTGACTCTGTTCCTTGACTTGCCCCCTCAACATGACCACTTGAGCCCCGCCACCAAATGGGTGCTGAACTGCCTCAGTTCACTACCTAAATTTCTAGGGTATATCAAACCTAGTGTAAGCTATTTAGCATCACTCAGTAGTGTTTCCATAGTGGTTTCACCGACAGAGGTAGTTTCTCCGAACACCCTACTCAAAGCAGGACCTGCGCTATATTCAGTCAATATCTGAATATCTCCATGGGTGAATTGTCCATAACCTCCCTGGCCTCCTATTCCAGTGTTTGACAATACTTCTGGTGAAAATACTTCTCCCTTCCAAGGGAGGGTTACACTGAATATTAGGAAAAATTTCTTCCTGAAAGAGTGATCAGGTGCTGGAATGGGCTGCCTAGTGAGTTGGTGGACTCAGTGTTCTTGCAGGTGTTCAATAAACATTTAGATGTTGTACTAAGGGGCATGGTTTAGAGGGAAATATTGATGGTGAGTGGATGGTTGGACTAGATGATCTTGGAGGTCTTTTCCAACCTTGGTGATTCTGTGATTCTACAATTCTATGATTCTCCTCATAAGCACGTGCAAAACAAGTTCTTAAAAGTGGCAGGGATGAGTCTAATCACTTCAGCCACCCCCAGCTATGCCATCCCCACTCCTAAATCACAGCCCATAAAGCTGTCAGTGGGGAAATAGCATCTTGTTGATTCTGCTCTTTTCACTGAAACAGGACGTCTTGTGATCTCTCCTTGTAAACTAACGGTTTATTGTAACAGGGAGAAAAAAAAATCGATCAACTTTGTATGATAATGAAATTCTTACTCTAGAGACAACAGCTGTCAAATGTCAAGACATATTACAGGAAAACTGCTAGTCTTTCTAGACAAAGTCAAATCTTCTTGAACAAACCTCCATCAAACACAGTAGATCAAGACAATACTTGGCATTGTCTTCTCCACAGTCATGCTTGTAGCATTCAATATTCAGAACCACAGCTTTCTTAAGCATATTGAGTTAATTTTATGAAACAAATGAAAGTTACTTCATATTGATTAGTAAGCCAGTTACACTGGAAATTTGTCTCCCAGCTGAACTCATTTTAAATAGCAATGTAAAGCAGCTTTGCTTCGTCTTTTATCAGTACTTATTAAGAACGGCTTAATTCTGTCCGCTCCACTGAGACCTTCTTGTCTTATCCCCGTGAGAGTGAGGAAAAAAACAAAGCAAAACAAAAAAGCATGTTTATTGAGTCTGCATGCTTGTGCAAATAATGCAAACAGATGAGGAGTCATTTTCTTTTTAGCATGTATATATATGTATGTACAGAGTATACATAGAAATGTTGATTTTAAAAAAGCCAAGGTAACAAACTTTTTTTTTCTTATATCTCATTTTATTATTATTATGCATCATTTAGAAAGACATTTTGGAAGATCTAACAATTAAAGAATCATTGAATTTCCTGTAAGATTTTCCCAGACAACTCACATATCCCTCCTACTTACAGCTTGGGGCATTCATAGGCTTGTTATTTATATGCAGATACATTATGGCACAGCTATTGATCTTCTCTACTATTTAAAAAACATGCAAAAGTTTTTGAGAAGGACACTTTCTGGTGACATGCTTTGTTGTATCCCCATCACCACTGTTTGATTGATCGACTGCAAGTATTTAAGAGTGCTAATCTTCCCCACATAGAATCAAAGAATCATAAAGTTAATAGTTTGCATTGGAAGAGACCTTTAAGATCACCTATTCCTGCTCTAGGGGGACACCTCCCTCTAGACCAGCTCAGAGGACCATCCAGCTTTCTTCCAGGGAGGGAGCATCCACAACCTTGCTGGACGACCTGTTCCAGTGTCTCACCACCCTTTCAATAAAAAATTTCTTCCTAATAACTAGTCTAAATCTACCATCTTACAGTTTAAAACCATTTCCCCTCATCCTGTCTCTACATGCCCTTATAAAATCATTAAGGTTGGAAAGATTGTAGAGTAGACTGTAGACTAGACCACTAAAATTGTCTACAGCAACTGTCAACCCATCACCACCATGACCACTAAACCACATTCACATCCATGTTTCTTGAACACCTCCAGGGACAGTGATTCCACCATTTCCCTGGGCAGCCTGTTCCAGTGCCTCACCACTCTCTGAGAAGAAATGTGTCCTAATATCTAACCTGAACCTCCCCAGTGCGACTTAAAGCCATAACCTCTTCTCCTACCCTGGGAGAAGAGGCTTACCCCCACCTCGATACAACCTTCTTTCATGTGGTTGAAGACAGTAATAAGGTCTCCCCTGAGCCTTCTTTTCTCCAGACTGTACAATCCCAGTTTGCTCAGCTGCTCCCCTTGAGACTTGTTCTCCACAACCTTCTCCAGCTTTGTTGCCCACCATTAGCTGCTCATTCCTGTCACCAGGCAACAGGTTCACTACTCCCTCAGCAGTGCTGAAGCAACAGTTTGTCTCTCCATCCTACATCAAAGGTTGTTTTTTTTTTTTTTTAAAAAAAAAAGAAACCACAATTCTGATGGTTTTGCTTTTTGTAGTGGTTTGGTTTTTTTCTTTCTTGTTTTTTTTTTTTTTTTTTTTTTTTTTTTAACCCAGTATGCTTGTTGGCATATCTTCACAAAAAGCTAAGCCAGCACCACTGAGGAAGTGATCAATTATAACTATAGGGCAAGAATAACCAGCAATTGCAGGAACCTCCTAAATCAGCTACCACCTGAAAAAAGTTCCTGTAACTCCATCATTGTGTGATGTGCCGGGGGAGTAGGAGAGTATTTTTATGAATATAACTGCAGTGATTCATGTGTTTGGTGTTCTGGAATGTGTTGAGCATATGGCATTGCAGGCTTTATGTAAGTGACCTTGCAAGATTGTATTTTTAAATCTATTACGGAACAACTAATGAATAGGTTCTGATATCTCCTTCCTACTGGTACAAATTTTGAGTTTCTGATAAATACATCACTTGAGACAGACCCCACAGCTTGCCCTTGAGGATATTCTCAATGAAATGAGAAGTTTTCTTCAACAAGGTCTCCCTGGAGACTTTTGCTCCTGGCACACACTACCTTTGGATTTTCTGTGGGAAGAAATGATGCGAGCCATGATAGCAATGCAGTGACACACGGTGTACAAAGTCTTATCATTTTTCAGGAGCACAAATAAGCTGGAAATCATCTTTGTGTGCCTGTTCCTTGACAGAAATATAAAGCTGTGTACTAGCGAGCAAGATGCTGTCAGGGAACATTCCTGGGCCCAAAGGTTTCCTCCTCTCTGGTGCTGTGCTGGTGGATATTTCCATTGTCTAACATCTTGTAGTTACTGTGCTGAAAGAAAGAACTTTATTTGGACTTTTTTTGGCAACTTTTTGATCACCTGATCCATTGATCAGCTACTACCTATGTATTAGGGCCAGCTGAACATTTCTTTCAAGTTTTATACTGTCAAATACCAAGTGTGCCATGGCAAAAATTATGTTTCTTACAAGGCTGTCAATGCCCTAGAAGCATACTGTAGGCAAATCCATTTTCTCTGTACTATGCCAAAATTTCTGTGCTGGGCAGTTAACAATCACATCCTGTGTTTAGCTGGCTTATAAATAGTGACCTAAATGCATGACAACTGTATTGTTATTCACTGTAAATAATTAATTCTAAATACTGGATCAAATAGTGTTGAAATCTTTTAAGTGAAAGGACTCCATTAATACTTTGTGGATCTCTGGACTGCCTTTCATAACACATGTGGTCTGTAGGGCCTCAGATGCAAAAAAACTTATCAGAATAACTAGTCCAAATAATTATTCCTCTGAGCTATTCTGCAGTCACTGGTCCAAAATGTAAATGAGAACGGTCCAGAATAATTACTCTACTTACAAAGCAGGGCAAATGTCCTGAAACACATACATTTATATTTCAAATAATACTCTCTATATGGAAGAGTCTTTCTAGAATACAGAAATAGTAAAAAAGATGCATAAACCGTGTTAAGATTTTGATTACTCGTCCAATCTTGATGTCAGTAATTTTCCTAAAAAATGTTCTAAAAGGTGTTTAGAACATATGCAGTTGTTTTAATCACAACTACAAAGCTAGATGATTATAACAGATGTTTTTGTACCAATTAAAAAAATCAAGAGTGAATATCTAGGTTTGCAAACTTCTTGTGGAGATAAGGAATTTTGAATAGTTTAAGTACAGTACATCCGAAGTAGTGAACTAGTTTACTTACTTGAATGACAAATCAACAGAAGCCCCATTTAGATGAACACTTATTTGTGGCAGAAATAGTTCACTTTGTGAATCCCCATCCTTATGCTTTCCCATTGTACAGCTGCAGAATGAGTTAGGCTGAGAAACTGATAACCTAGAAAAATACCCGAAAAAAGTGTATCTTTTTAATCTGTATTAACACATCATTCCACTGAGGCCCTCACTTGGCACCACACAAAGTTGTGCTGCATGTGGTGAACAAAGAGAAATGAATGGCAGGCTGACAATAAGCATCCCTTTTCTTTTTATTGCCTATGAATCTCCCATTGCATTATCTAAATGTAGGAAACTTTCTGCTATTAAAAGCAGTAATAATTTCAAGAGCAAAAGTTGGCGTGTGTGTGAGTACCAAGGCAGAGTAATTCAGTCTAAAGGCACAGCATTGTGAAAGACCATGTTCCTTCATCAACTTTCATTATCTATCTTAATTAGCACCATGTCTAGAACTATACTAGTTTATTTATTTTATTTTATTTTATTTTATTTTATTTATTTTTTATTTTTTATTAGATGCTGACTTGTCAGCATGTGAGATTCTTCTCTTTTTCCAATGGCCTCTAAGAGTTTATTTCAGGTCTCTACAAGCACTGCATCTGCTCAAAATCATTCTGTAACACTACAGTTCTAATTAAAATGCAAGAGAATAATTTCACCAAAAAATCTTCTCTTGTCTAGACAAAGCCTTTCAAGGAAAGGAAGACTTGGGAAGGTTTCTGTTTTTCTACAGGAAATCCTGCACACTTAACCATGCAGAACAAGCACCCTGAGGACTGTGTCTCTAGGACATGTCAGACCTGCTGATTGTCAGTACGTATGCACTAAGACTTTTAGGTATTGATAGCTACTGACTACTAGATGGAGTAAGGCAAACATGCCCCAACTGTGCTGGCTTTACTTCATGTTAGAACACTGGGTAATAGAATCTTCATTAACTGGGACAAAAACTCAAAGTGGTAAAAGGCAACTTGTCTAGAAATCCTTGGATGTGTCGGGTCAGGACCCACAGTAAATTTAATCCTAGGAGTAACCTTTTAAATAGGATAATCAAATGTAAGAAGAACCCTGAAAATGTCTTCTTGTAGGCATCCTGCTAATTAAGGAGCTGAAATTAAAGCAACTACAACCTTAAGAAATGTGTTGTGAATGCTGGTGCACATCTTTGTGTATGTGCCAGATTTCTGAATGTATAGCTTTTCCATTGCCAAGGTTACGAACGTGAAAATGTTTAATAAGTAAGCCTTGAGCCAAGAAGAAATGAAACAGCCAAAAAAATCTGGCTAACCCAAACTGCTTTCTGATATTTCTCTCAAGAAGGCATCTATAAAGCACTAAATTTTAGGACCGAGGCTTTTACCATTCCTAAAGTGTTAGCAGGAAGAGCACAGTAAAAAAGCCGGGGCTAATAAATCCAGATGAAAAACTGTTACTGAGCAGACACAGAAGCCAAATTAAAAATAGGACTATCACCACTTTATTAAGACTCATATCTTTTTAAAGTGCCTGCAGGGCTGTGCTTCTCCTCTTTTTGCCTCAAGACCAAATACTGGTTCTGCATGCAGTTATCCCCAGATGAGTGTACACAAACACAGCCAGCTTTATTTTAATATGTACACATACCCTTAACAGCAGAAATTGTACATGCCATATCTTGTGAAATACATTCTGTCCGCAAGCTTAAGCAGTCTTCAGAGGAATGCAAGTACAAGCTGAGCAGTTACTTCCATGACTGCATATGAGACGCCATGAACTGGGTCAAATGATGGGTGGCAGGGGTCCAGGGCACTGGAGTCATGTGTCTGCTGTGCATGCATGTGGCAATGTGACGGGGGCATCTCAGGGCACTGTGCATCATGTGCTAGGAGGATGAGAGCAGAGGTAAGGCTCTGCTGCTGGTCTGCGAGATCCCCTGTGGAAGCACAATGATAGCTGGGGAACTAAATCACTGGCTCTTTACCAGGTGATGGATGCCAAACACCAGCTGTAGCCTGAAGTAGGACAGTAACCATGGCACTGCTCTGTATATGCATCCTGTTGGCTTGTCCAGGCAAGAGAACACTGATGTGCAAACACAGGACTGGCAGTTACTGACCTTTAAATCATGTCTGAATTCTCTTTATTCCTGCTTTGTGCTTAAGCAAGGTGGTTTTGAAAGGAAAAAACAGCCTCCTGGCCACATGGCTCCTTGAAAGACTTTGCAACAGCTGCCTGAAAATGACCCAAGGTGAGGAAGGCATGGGAATTTTCAAACAGAGAAAACTTTTTTTAAGTTTTTTTAACTTTTTTCAAATTCCCTTCCTCATATGAGGCTGAGATGTGAGTAAATGACAGTAGCAGAGAAAAGGCTGTGATGGTGTTTTGTGAATCAAGGATTTCCTGGACAGATACTAGGGCAAGATACCAGGGATACTTTGGCAGTTTTGTTTATTTGATAGCTCTCTGACCCATTTCTTACAGGAAGAAGTGAGTCTTAATGTTGCTTCATATTTTCTGTGTCTTTAAATGTCACACTTTTACAAAACTGGCTAATAGTGAGAATGGTAGAAACTTCTGATGTCGTGAGAGAAGTCACAAGAAGGCATCATTACAGGTTGCTAGATATAAGATTGGATTTAAGAATCAGAACACCCAAAATGGAACATATAGGACCAAAGCTGCAATTTTAGATACTCATTTTAGTACTGTCTTGGTTTGCAAGCACCCTGATGGGAACTCCAGGCATTTCGCAGTTAGTGACTGTGAACACTTTGGTTCTCACAGGTGTGATTGAAATCTAGCTGCTCAGCTTCACTGCACATAATTACCCTGGGGAACCTAATCTGTAATCAGAGCACACTTTCAACATACCCACAGTACTGGGCTCCTCAAGTATTTCTATTGTTTCCACTTTAAAAAAAAAAAATATTGGTGAGGTGGTGCTCCTCTTTCATATTTTAGTGGTCAAGCATCAACTTAGGAAACAGAAAACCCATTTCAGTGCCCTCAGACCAACATTTCCTATTTGACCATGTCATTCTTTACCAGCTTCTCTCCCGTAGTGGCATATTTAAAGCTATACAACTGTACATAAATATTTCATCCTTAAAGAGGAATGAGATGAAGACGCATTTATGATACCGCATCTTAGAGGGCATAGCACCTAAATGAGAGCATGATATCCTTTAATCCTTTCTTCTTGTTTTCAGCACAGTTTCTATATGCCATCTGATGGCTATTTCATTTAAAACACAACAAAACTTGAGAAAGGGAATGGAATCCATATATAATTCATTGTGCCATCAATGATAAGATGAGGAGTAGTTCTTTTGTCTGTACTACGTGCTGTTTTTTTGTTTTTTGTTTTGGTTTTGGGGTTTTTTTTTTGCCCCTGTCAGATTTGTGAAAGCCCCTTCAATGTTGACTGCAAGGTGAAGGACAAGTAGGTGGCAGCCTCCATGGAGAACAACAACAACAATCTCTAAAAAGAAATTAAAATAATCCATAGGCTTCACAGTTTGGCTTAGAGAGCTGGGAAAGGATGGAGCACATTCTCTCTTCTGACTCTCACACATTCTCAGCAAGTCTTCTTGCTTGAACCACAAGTGATTAGTGGAAAAGTATAGGGAAGGAGCTGGGCTGAAAAATGATTCCTGCTGGTTTGCCTAGGCAGAGAAAAATGACATGGAAGAGACATCCTGTGCTGATATAATGGCTGAAGACAAATCCAGAAATATCAGTATGATAGCAGAATTTTCCCAACATTAGTAGACAGAGAACGTGTTTGCCAGAGGAAAAACCAAGTGAAAGTTACACTCCCAAAGCAGAAGATAAAAGAGCCACTGTGCCATCATCTCAGAAGAAATGCTCAAGCAAATATCCTCCCTACCCATATTTGGATTAAAAATCTAAAGGACAGAAATTACCTCAAGATTGTGATAAAGAAAGAGATATCATGATTCCACCAACTTTCAGTTTGCTTTATGCCTTCACTGCTATTGTACTGGAGAACGTGAGGGACACAAGTCCTTAGTCCTTGAGAAAGAAAGACATTAAAGACATTACAGATTTTTGCACTGGGTGCACAGGGAAATCTATGGTCAGGTGGACTGATGGAGAAAACCCTATGACTTCTGGGTGCAGTACAAGCAGTATCACATCACTGCCATCAGGCAGATGCTCCAGAGCAATGATTTCAGGCTCTTTGTCCACATCACTGTCACATTACCAGCACAATTCTCCTCACATCATGTGGGATGAAGAGCCCTGAGTTTTCAGGGAAGACCTGAAGAAGCAGCCTGGAGACGATATCAAATTGTGTTGCTTCTGCTTTCTCCCACAGCTGTTGTGGCCTCTTAACTTGTTCTTCTGTTTGCATCCAAGCCAACAGCAGTGTCACCTGTTGTCAGTATTCAGGCTCTCAAGCTCTTTAAGCTCTTTGCTGAAAGATGCTCCCCAGGTGTCAGCTCCAATCAGCCGTGTGTCACACCAGTGAAGGTGCTACCCCAGTAATAGTATGCAGAAGTTACATGGAAGTGATAAATACCTGAATGATTTAACCATTACTCATAGGCTATCTTTGATAATCTAAGCACGAACAGCACTGTTATCTTGATACAGCCTCTGAAAGCAAGTAAAGAATCCACTGCAGCATTTAAAGGCAAGCAGCTACCCTATGGCCTGCCTCCCCTGGATTTCTAAAGACCTCCAGATTGCTTGCTGAAACCATGGCAATTTAGCTTGCTTTCTGTATTGGTGACACCTAGGACTATCCATTTCCTGGCCTACCTGAAGGTAGACCCTGGGATCAGTCATTTCCAGACCGCAGAGTAACCTGTTGTCCATGAAACATGAAGGCCAGCTTCTACTTTCAGCAGTGATACGGAAGTTGTGCTCTCCAGCAGTCTTCCAAACAATGTTAATGAACTATTTTTTCTGTTCACTGTGCTGTTAGTGGGTGCTCCCCACAAAGCCCATAGAGACAGGATAAACATAGTGACTATGCTAATGACTGTTGAACGTAAGGGAGAGCCACGTTATAAAGGCATTAGCTTTTAAGAAATGGATACTAGCAAGTACAGTTTGCTGCTTTCTTATGTTTTATTGTATAAGTCCTGCTGACTACAGAGATGAATTGAATTGACTGAGCAGCTGGGCTATGTGGTCATCTCTTTCCTCACTAGTTCCAGTAACCCTAATTCTCTTAACTTCTCTAAAAACAAGAGAGCATCCTTGAGGATCAGGTAGTGAGTGTTCCCTCAGAGTGGTTAAGATGCTGTGATGCATGTAGGGAGGTAAATATATACATCTGCGTGTATGCAAAACTGTCTGTAGAAGAGACAATTAGATCAGCACTGTAACAGGAAGGTAGTTGGCCTTTCTTGTTTGAGTACAAGTAGTCCTTTAAGTAATAGCATGGTTGCATAATAGCACGGAAATTTAAAGCTGATCTCTGTTTGCTCTAACAAATGTAAGGCTGGCACCTCGTCAGTTATGACTCAAGTAACAAATAACACTTCAACCATATTGAACTGTGCGTCACCAGAAGAGTTGTTTCGTACTCTATTTTCTTACTTATAGAGGAAGAACAAGTAACAGACTGGACTTTTTTAATTATTATTTTTTTTTTTTTGTGAGCTGTGGGTTTCCATTCACTTTGACCTGAATGCAGCGTAACACGATATGAGCGTAAGACTGGCTTTCTTACAAAAACACTTTACCCGAGCAACGGTGTTATTTCTAAAGAGGAAACATGTTTTACACACTACTCATTGCTGCAAGCACTGGTAAGGTAACAAGGTCATAAAAATCATCAAAAGAAAAAGATTTAAGGGTATGAATGTAATTGTTCTCCAGTGTTAGGAAAATAACTCCCTCTTTTTTTTTTTTTGCTTTCTGCTTTTCTGCAGGGAGGTCCGCAGTCCCTGCTGCTAAAGACCACTCACCAAGAATGGAACTGGAGCAACCATGATTTCATCCACACTCAGCTTCTGTGTAGAATTATTGCCCTACCATCTGTAAAGATCTCTGATAGCCTCAACTACATGACATTTCCAATTTTATTTACAGGAATGTATTGTTGTGTTTTGTTTGCTTGTTGTTCTGTTTTGTTTTCTAGATGCTATTTTGATCCTACACAGGATCAAAATTGTGTCAACTATTATATCTTTTTATTCTGAATAACAAATCTTTTCCATACATTTGCTTACTGTCACCACTTAAAAATCACTTTTCCCATTTAACATTTCAGGCCACAATACTCATGCATGTCATAAATGGCTGCTTAGGCTGGTGTTCACTCAATACACAGTTAAACTATTTTTCCAAGAGCAGCTAAGATATTGTCCTTTCTTCCTGACAAGAGCTCTTTCGCTCCCCTCTTCTCTGTATATTTGCTATAATGCAGCTCCATATTCTCTTACAAAAAGATGATAGTGAAAGAAAACTTTCTGTTTTCTCCCTTGCTTAAGTTCTTCAAGAAAAACAGTGGGCAGTCATCTGTGATCATTCACAAAGTTCTCCTTCACTTGTGGTAGCCTTACAAAAAGAGGCTTTCATGGGCATTAAGAAACAGGCAATTTCATCCCAGACTGCTTTTAAATAAATGCTTTTTTCTTGTTTTGTTTTCACACCCATTAGGCCTGATTGCTTAGATTCATATAGAAATCTAATTCTCTGAAGTATCCTAAGGGTATAAAATATTGAACTTTGTTAAATTAGATTTAGAAAAAAAGCAGTCAGTATAACTTCTGATAGTGAGATTACTGGGTTGTTACGTATTTTGGACTGTTTTGCATAAATTTCAGCTACAAAGGAGTCTGTTTAGAGAACAGGCTGTCAAAAATACAGAAAAAATACAGGCTCAAGATAATGAACTAATTTTTCACTACTTTGGAAGGTATTGTACAGCTGCAGTATACCACCATGTCTTTAAATATTGGTCTGATGCAGTTCTTTGCAGTCCCAAATAAATGATGCTATAGGTAAATGATGCTAGCTATAACAGGCAATCAAATTACATGTGGGAAAGTTTGATGCAGAATGAGCCTGGATTTCTCAGTCCCGAGGAACTGCATTTCAGAGGATGTTTTAAAAACTGGCCCCAAATCACTCATAAGTGGTTGATGTGATGTGATTGCTGATAATATGCAACGGAATCTCTGAATCACAAAACAGCTTGAAAATTATTAAGATCAGAGTATTACTGATTTCATCTATGGTCTGTTTAAATCTTGGATTTGAGTTGAGAAGATTTATCTGGGAAGTAGCCAATGTCTCAGCTGCCCACCCTTCCCAAAGTATCAACCACAATACTGAGGACATTTAAATGGGATTGACATCCAGTCCTCCACTGCTGCAATGTCCAGCATATGTATTATCATATTATTAACCTTAACAGTAAACTACTATCAATTTCTGTTTTTGACTGAAGAACAAACTGTAAAAAGAAGTGATTTATGTATCTGTCCTGTTCAGCCACTTCTGATGACAATTACTGGGAGAGGGATGGGATAGCTGTAGGTGAAAGCTGCCTCGGCTATCTCATCTGAGCTGGCCAGTGACAACATGCCTAAGTCTTTTTGTTGTAAATTTATTCTGTCAGAGCTAGAGGTGTTCAGGTGTCATACTAGAAGCTCTAGTCAAAGAGATCAGGAGTTCCCAGATAAGAAAGTAAACAAGACTCAATAAGACTGACAGTATATTTCAGAGGCCTTATTGTTAATCCTTGCGTAAAAGTTGCAAATGTCAAAAAAAAAAAAAAAAAAAAAGAGAGAAAAAAGAAAAAAAAAAGAGTAAGTCAGTGAAATCTTTGACAACAGCTGATATTGCAAATGACTCAGGCATTTCTCCTAGTCCTCTTTCTCTTTTGCTGTGGAGTCCTGTTAAGGCTGTAAGATAGCAGCTTTGGGCTATGCCCTTTCAAATCACACCTACCACTCATTCCTTCCTTACTTATTCACTGTCTCATCATTCATCTGCTCCCATCTATCTGCTTGCTAATGTCATTCACTACCTACTCCAAAATTACCTCCCATCCACTTACAGAATGAAGGATTCAGAAAACTAAAGGAGTTTGGTTTTTTTGTTTCTCATTTCTCTAACACTCCAGACTGATTCCTCTCTGAAGTGGAGATGCAGAAACCTGTGGAACTTGGAAGGAACTTGCTACAAGCACAGCCATTCCTCCCTAGCAATGCTTTAGGGTACAGATCTGTTGCCCTTCTCTGCTTCCTCCATGTAGTTATCGGGCATGAGAAACTCCACAGAAGTAGGATGAGCTTCTCTGCTTCCATGAGATTTTTCACTCACCGCTTAACAAAGTGTGTGCTTGGCTCTGAAATGCTCCAGGCTGAATTAATTACTAAGTTTAGTTGCAAAAAAAAAAAAAAAGAAATTGTTTTTGAATAGTCATAATGTTTAAGCAAAAACATTCTTCTGCAGCATGCTACCCTTTAAAATTATTTTACAGAGAAAACACCAAACCTTCAAAAATTTACTTTTTGATCTTTAAATGCCAACATCAGCATTTTTTGTGGTGAAGGGCTGAAACTCCCTCTTATCACAAAGTATTTTCAAGCAGAGAACTTAGTCCACCATTCAAAAATTTTAGATAACATTTCAGCTTACAGAGCTTCCTGAGGCAGTACATTTACTTAAGCACCGTTTCCTTTAGCTGTTGAAAATTCTCAGTTTTCTTTATGGAAGTTTTCTAGACATCATTGTTGATAATGACTTTAAAAGTTTAGAAAGTCACATAAATAAAATGAACTCCAAATGTAAAATCTGATGTTTAAGCCAATTTCATTTATTTATGCTTATGATTCTTGAATGACTTGTGATCCTTGAATGCTGTGATTGGCTGCATTAAATAAAATCTCATGAAATCATCACCTGTTATTTATTTATTATTTTATTTATTTTTATTTCAAGCAACAAAATCATTTGAAGGTTATGAAAATCTCAGTTTTAGCCCAGTTCTCTCCATCTCATTTTTTAACTGGTTTTAAAACGACTTTTCATTGCCTACCTCCAAAGGACTTACCTGAATAAAATGAATAAGACAATAAAAACATCATGTGACAGAATGCTTGAACTTCAAAGAAATTATCCCAGACACTGAGGAATAGGAAAGCAAAAATCAAATCTGAATGAAACAAATGAGAATACTAATTATGGACTTGCCACCAATTCATCTTCTACTTGCAAAATGCAAACACAGTTCCCACTGAGTTGTTATAAAGATCACAAATCTGAATTACAAAACAGCATGTGCCATAGCCTTCTGAATAATCATGTTTGCTTAGGATCAATGTACTGAGTGACTGAAGGAGGTACATCCATCACTGTGAATGTTATGATACACTGTACATCTGTTGACAAAAAGCATTTGCACTTACAGAGATGAACTCTAGTTGCTTTGTATTTCAGGATATATCTATATTTGCAATTGCTTCAGTTCATAAATATGCTAATGATTCACATTCTGTGACTATGGGTAACATTTATGTTGGCTTACAGGCAAATAGAAACATGATTTTCTCAAAATTCCCTGGGAAAGGAAAAGGTAGATTGGGTGCATACCTTTGTGCTAGTGTGCTACCTGGGCTGTATGGCTGGATTTGGGCTCTGGCTATCAGGCCCTTGCTAACTTTGGAGTTTTTGAGATCATACAACTTCATAGGCATCATATGGCTGCCTTGGGTGGCTTAAGAGCAGAGAAAAAGCCAGCCCTTACCAGCCTCATCTCCCATGCTCCATAAAGGCAGCTTCTCTTCCATTTATTTTCCCTTATTCCTTGCTGGTTTTACAGCAACTTTGGTACCACAGTATGCACTGCTCTCAGTTGTCTTCCCACACATGGATGAGTACAAGCAAGCTTGTATCCAGCAGCTTTGAAGAAGCTGACGAAACAAAGCAAAGTGACTGAGGCAATCACTTTTGACGTGGGCTTGGCTGGAGGCATTTTCCTTCATCTCTCTACTTCTGCTATGGCTTTGTGAGAAAGAAAGGGGTGATTTTGCACTAGGACCGCAGCCATTTTTCTCCACAATAAACAAAAATCAGAGGCTGAAATGTGAAGTTTGGTGTGAAAACTATTTGTCTTTGTCCAAGGGCCTCTGGCTCGCCACACAGGTGCGAGCAGACAGAGGAAGCACTTGGAGGGACGTGCGGGGAGTGGTGTCCAACTCAGCTAACCTGGGCCTGGCCCCCAGTCAGGCCTAGCCAACAGGTAGGGAGGCCATTTTTAGCTTGCTGAGGGGATCTGCTGCTTCTGGAGGCTGGGGAGAGCCTGAGAGGGAGCCTTGGCCACGTTCCCTGGCTAGCCTCACGCACAACAAGCCCATAAGGGCCCTGCCAGCTCCCTGCTGCTGGCTGGCTGCTGGCTGGCAGATGTAAGCAGCTCCTTAGCTGGAGGGTGAACGCAGTGCTCAAAGCCAACACACACACACACAATGAATATTTTTATTCCCTCGTATAAATTGTTAGACATTTGCTGGCAATTATTTGCTAGAAGTTAAGGTTTGAAAGCCTTCCGCTGTACTTTTCTAGCTCCTTTTCCTTTTTCTTCCCCCAAAATACAGCACTGATCTTGTTTTGGTTCTAAGTGCTTTGCATTTTATTGATTTTGTTTAAGGTGGTATCTGGCTTCTGCTACTTTGTTTATACGACAGGAAGAAAATTCTTGTTTTCCCAGGCAAATGTTTTACCCCTTGTACACCCGTTGTCCTGTTAGCAAGAAAGACCCTAACTCCAAAACACTGAGGTGCTCAGATCTGATGCTGTCTGGGCCTCAGAATGAGAGGGATTGACATTTTGGCACAACCAGGAGCCTTGACTGAGTCAAGGACTGCAGGAAGAAGCAAATGTTTGAGAAAAGTGCAGAGAGCTATACTGTCCTTTGTCACCACTCTCAAGACCTAGGGGCATGAAGTGTTATATGAAAAGTAAAGTTTTGTTTAGTGCTCTCTGGCTTGTAAAATCAGCCATTAGTGTGGATAGACATTTGACTCTGTTTTCACTTGCAGAAATCAGGGAAGAAGAGAATAAAACTTTGATTTAAGGAGCTATTTCTCATGATTGCAGGCATCATGACTTCTTTTGTTCGCTAAAATAATCCCTTCAACTCAGTACTCCAAGTACCTTTCCCTTTCTCTCTAAAGCCTAAGTTATGGTGCTTTGACAGAGTTTTTACATGTCTCAGAAATTCACTGTTCCTATTCTTCTTGACTGTCTTGTATGATGACAATTACAGAGACCTTTTAATTTTATTTTCCTCTCTAACATTGCTGTTGACATACAGGGTGAGGATAGCAAGCTTTATGAAGTATGTTTAGCTAGTATTTTGACTTATTAAAGATTCATACTTTATGAAGTTAAGGAGAATGTATTTTTAAATCCCCAGATAACTTGTAATTTCATATAAATAGTTACATCAGAGTCTGTAAGATTTATTTCAGCTCATATTTATTCCTTTCTTTTATTTTATTTTTTGCTGAGATGGAAGGGCTTTTCGATTTATGATACTACTATCCCTGTGAGTTAATTAGCAGCCAAGTACTTAAAAGTAAAACAATACTCAAAACACATACACAAAGCTCACTGCAGGAAAAGTATTTGATTTCAAGTCTGTGCAGACAAGGAGAGGAAAAAGGACTGAAAGTGCCAAGTAACTCAGTGTTGTGGGATAAAGCTGTAGACAGGCATGCTCCCTAAATGCAGGCTTCCTTGAAGATGAGTTCTGTTGTCAGCAGTCCATGGGTATGTTTTCTCAAAGCCATATCATATTTGGTTTGTATTAATTACTTTGGACAAATTTGTTTGATCTTCACCACCTCATAAACATAAAACTTACTGCCAAAATGATCTTCCTTCTGCTACATGTACTGCTACAACCATAATTGTACCTTTCACCTATTCCTTATTTCTACACAATGTCACTCCTTTTAAACCTGAAGAAGCACGTAATACACAAACTTAGTGTCTGCTTGGTTTTGCTGATGGTAGCTGTTTACTGCAGAAATGAAGAACTCTTGCGTACAGGGTAGATGAGATTTGGTTTGTTAATAAGAGGAATCAATCTCCTTATTAGTTTATGCTTCCATATCAGTGTACTGTGCCTTTTATACCGCTTGGGTTGTTGTTGCCAACCATATCTCCATTTTAAGCTTTGAAACATCAAAAGGGATGTCCATAACTTCAGTAGCTACTCTCATTTACTGCTGGTATGTGAGGAATGCTGGCCCAGCACTAGGAACCACATCTCTCCTTGTTAACCCCTAATGATAAAGCAGTGCATGAAAGTCACAGATGCATCTCCTGCTTAAACACATTTGTTTTGTCTGAACTGGAAACTATCACAGCTCACTGACCTTTTAATAGTTTACCAACAAAAGCATAAACAGTGGCATTTATGAGCAGATGCATGTCAGAAATAGTACATGCTGCTGCAAAATGCATCCTAGAAACTTGTCTTTGCATTCTCTTGTGCATCTGAAGGAAATAAGAAAATCAACTTCTGCTTGTTCTTTTTACCAGCTGGCTTTCAAAGCACCTCCATGTTTGAATGTGAACTCTAGATCATTAAGTAAAATGTAAAATTCTTGGCTATGACAGCAAGAAATAACAAGAAATACACTCCAGATTGGTGATAAATGTTATGTAAATTCATACACATTCTATATATACTGCTTTACTATTTGGTTGCCACGGATTACTTACAGTGTTTCAGACATATAACTGAGCTTCCAATGATTTCATTTAGAGTGGGACTTCCCTTACTTAAGAAGTTATTGACCACATATCAGGTCATTGATCAGGCACTGACAAGATTTTCTCGTGTCACACATCCAATTTCTACCTTTTTTCTATGTACATATGTACATGAGATAATGGAATAAAAATTGCATTGGAATAAATTTGGAGAGTATCTACTTAAATATGCAAGGTTATGGTCTGTGATAAGTGTAAATATGAATGTTGTGTTTTAGAATAAATATATATTTGTTATTATTTGCAGAGTTCTTTTTAATATTTGATTTGCATCCCTATCAGCAGCTGGTGCAATGCAGAGGGGAAGCACTGAGTTTCAACTTTCTGAGACCTATTACAGTTTTAGAACCATACTTATGAGTTGCATCCTTATCAGTAAGGAGCTTCATGCCAGTGGCAAGGCACTGGCACACATGATGGCAGGTAACTGTTGGAGAACTTCAGCAGGTTGCAAGCGAGGTGCACTGGGTGGTGTTTTTCTGTGTTACTTCAGTCTTGGTTCCCTCAGGAACAAAACTGCTCTGAGCATGTGATGTTCTTGGTTGTATATCACATTTCTAAGTATAAAAGGAAGTCAAATGCATAACAAACCCAAACTCATCTGCTTCCTTAAGTCACGTACTTGATACACAGACTGATTTCTTGTGTTCCTCACTTATAACATCATCAGTCTTACAAATGCGTCTACACGTGTGATGCAGACCAGTACTTTTTAAGGGTGTATCTATGAAGGCATTGTAGTGTAAGCCTTACAAATAAATAATATCATACAAAAACAACATATACATACTTAGCTATTAGTGTATAATAAAGCACTTAGTGTGACAAGATCTGCTACGACTGTAACTGAGAAGTCATGGGTCTGCTAGGTTCTAAGTATCATTGAAGAGCAGTCCATTGACTTATTTCTACTAATGATAGGAAAATAAGATTATTATAATTATTGGCATTATTATTATTATTATTATTATTAATTATTATTCAAATTATAGGATTTATAGTTCTTCAGGCATTATCCAAAATCAGGTTGAAGAATATATTATGATAATTAAAGATTGATAAGATCTTTGACTTCAGAAGATAACTAGCCCTGTTTGCTGGCATTTTAGAAACAGGTTGCATGATTTAAATGGCAATACTCAATAATTTATGATTTTATACAGGGATTTTGTTTCAGAATTCAGAATCTCTTATCATATACTAAAAGTCTTTCAAGATCAAGTTATGTTCAGACATCTCTTAAATATCTGGAGATTTCTGAGGGGGCAGCTGTGTCAATTTCTAGAAGAATAAATAATTTCTTTTCTTTATTGTTACTGTGCCACAGTTTAATGCAAACCAAGTCAGCTAAGACTCGATATATTTGCATGTGTTGGGTTTAATATAGGTATTATACAAGAAGATTTTGCAATTTTAACACAGGTAAGAAAAAATCTACAGGCGAAGGACAAGCTGTAATGTACTAAGTAACTGACTTCTATCACATGATTCATGTCTCAGCTGTATGTGAAGAACAGATAGAAGATATTCCAGAGCACAGCACACACTGTTCCCTGGACTGTAAAATAGCAAAAGTTCTTCAGCCAGAAAAAGCTTACGAGATAGCTACAAATGCTTTAAACGCTGTTATGAACAAGGAAGGATAACCATTCCAGATTTAAGCTTGCTGTAACAGTAACCCCACGCTCCATGGAAACTGATGCTTCTCATGTGACAAAGGGTAACCTTGAAGACACTGGCAGGCGACTAGATGCAGAATGTAAAGTGTCCCCCGCCAGCTCTTCTGTGTGGTGTGATGCTGATACCTTTCAGCTGAATTTCAGTCACTTAAGTTGTTTTGTCATCTCTAGAATGCATGCATTTTTCCCTTCTAAGAGCCACTTCACAGTGACTAAACTAAGGACACGCAATTAGTTTTTTTCTACCAAATGTGAAGTGAAATACTGATATTTCAAAGTGTAAATGCTCACCAGAATTCTCTCTCTCTCTAAAACATTTTTGTCATTTCTTTAACAATGAAGAAAAAAGAGAGATAAAGCTTTCCCTGATGGACTAATATGACAGTTACTTAAAATATGTTTAAAAGAATAAATGAGTGAAACGCTATTTTAAATTATTAAGCATGCAAGTGACAATGTTAAAATAATTGCACAGCTCTGAAAATGGCAAATCAAATTCCTAATGTGTCACCTACAAACTTGTTAGTGGTTGGGAGGAACGAGGGTAGAAAGGCATTGTAGGCTTCCTTGTAGAGATAGGCCTCATCATGTAAACCATTATTCTAGACTTTCACCTTAAGCCTTCACTGAAGTTTTATTTCAGATAAATTAAAATTTGTCAAATAAGATCTCTTTAAAACAAAACATATTTAGAAAATAAGCAGCAGAAAATGAAAATTTTGCTATTACTAGGCTAATTAATGAATGGTTGAAGTGAATTGTTCATATATAGTCCTTGGAAACATTTAAACTGGTCATCAAGAACCTTAATAGTGATAAGGCATAGGGTAGTCTGCAAATAATTAAAGGTTTAACAGCTAACATTTCTGATATCCGATTTTTCCATAAGCTTAGGGCAACTGTTCTCAGTTCCTTTTCCTTGCTGATTTCTTAATTTCCTTTTATTTCCTCTTTATATGCAAGCTTGAGAGAACAAAATGGGAGCACTTGACCGCATATTTAAGGTCAGTTCAGCTATCACTCTTAGTTGAACTTACTGATTGACTACTCCTGAGGCCCTTCTGAGGTGCTCCTCTCCTGTGATTGCTGGAAATATCTTTATTTTCAAGTACATTAATTTATTGACAATTCATCCTATCCTTCCCTTTCCTCTGTATCACTTGCTATTTCAGAAACCAAGCCGGTCTTGTTTTTACCATCCGCCATTTTCATACAGGCTGTAGTAAGGAGGGGTTTCCTGTTGGTGACATACATGGGCACTATCCTCTTTCAGATATATTTATCAAGGTATGGAAGAAGTGTTTGCAGTAGTGCTTGCCGCAGTATTCATCCATGATAATAGCTTTGTCAGAAGGCAATTCATCGTCCATGGGAAGAAAGCATGGTTGTTTGGTTTCTGAGGACTTCTACGTGCTCCACAATAAGGACATTCTTGCTGTCAGGGGATCCTAGCCAAAGTGCTGCCTTTCAGACAGAAGCTGCCAAGTTCCTACTTGAAGACTGGAAAAAATATTCTCAATAGTTAACTCCTCAAGTGAAACAAAACATGGGAACCTAAATTCCTTTCCCAAAGTTCCAGGTCGCTGATTTGAGGTAATTTATGACCTTGTTTTTTCCCACTCCTACTCACATTGGGTTGGTTCAGAATGTGCAGGTTGTTTTGAGTGAAAAGGGATGGAATGAACAGGAGTCTGTATGTAGACTCCCAGGGGGCAAATAAATTCACTAAACTGTTTTTGCCCACACCTGTCTATTTACAGACTTCATTCTGTCTGCAGGTGCAGGTTAATACACATTTGTTGAAATCTGTGATCTACTCTATTTTACATTCATCAAGAATCTTATCCTTGAGCATCCCATTTTCTTTGTTCTGCAGCATTCTTGTTAGTATCTGGTAATATATGAGGGCTGCTCTGAAAGTAATGCCTCCTATTTTATTATGTTGGCCCACATCAGAAGTGGATGTTGGTGGTATGGCAGTAGAGGTTTTACCTTCCTGCCAGTGTTCCATTACATGTGGTTGCCACACAACAGATGACAGCAGAGGGGCAATCTGACACAATGGCATCTGACATGGAAGTGCACATGAAGGAAAGGCGTGTCACTGCAGAAAAAATGGCACCCATTGACATTCATCGACACTATCTGAACATTTATGGACACCACAAGGTGGATGTGAAATCAGAGAGGAGATAGGTGGTGCATTTCAGCAGTGATGATAGTGATGTGAAAGAAAAGCCAGATTCCAGATGGCCATGCAGAATGTTACAAGCACGGCATTCAGAGTCTTGTTCATTGCTGGCAAAATCACATTGCTAATGGTGATGACTACGCTGAAAAAGCATTTTGTAGCTGAGAATTTTCTTTATCAACTGTGTTACTGTGCTCTTTGTATCCATCGTATTTTCCATGGAAAATAATTGGAGGCATTACTTTTGGAGTGACTTACACATTTTTAATAAATTTCAGTAATAAGTATTAGCAATCTGTTTATAAAACATATCATCATAACTTTAGAAGAATAAGCCCTAATTTTTGAGTGTCAGACCACGCTTAATACTTAATGAAGATGTCAAGAACAAACAGAATAGCATTTCGTAAAATTCTCCTAAGTTTTAGTAAATAAAATGACCCATTTTTTGCCATTCCATATTTACTGAAAACTGTTACATAATTGCCTAATCAGCATTATGAGTCAGCACTGGGAAAAGTGAGAAAACTATTCCCAAACATTAATAGAACAGTGCAGAGATTTTCACTGACAGCAGGAGCTATGGTGATCCCCATTCAGTATGCTGGAGTTTTAAAGCATAACTATTAATCTGAATCTCAGAGAAGCACTATTTTGCAGCTAAATTTCAAAGCAAAAAATATGTATTTAGAGAGTCTTGCTAATTTTTTTTTCTAGTGATACATTTATAAATATCCTATGTTTTTGTAAATCATTAGTTTTGAAGTTGCTGGAAAACTGGCTTAGATCCACAGCTTCTAGGTATTTTTTGAAATATTCTCATTCTGCTTCTCCATGTGTAAGGGAATATAATTTCTGCCAGCTACCTCTACCAAACAATTTCACAGTAACTTCAGCAGCTGTCTGCAATGACTTTAAAAATGATCCGGTCAGGCTTGCCAGTAGTGTTTTGCTGGCTTTAACTAAGTTTTCTTTTGTTTTATTTACGAAACACAGCACTTTCTTATTGAGGTAACTGATCTCTGAGCATCTGTGCTAATTAAAACAAAATTTCTTGCCTGAGATAGACCAAAACCCATCAGAAATAATCTTACCCTCCTACCTTACCTCTAGGAGCTGCATAAACAACTCCTAGAGCTAAATATACTCTATTTTTCTACAAGTGACTAACAAATTTTGATGTGTCAGTCTTTGGCAGTTTATTCTGAACCGTTATTAAAAAGTTCTTTTTTGCAAGAACTTGTGATTTCCGGTCTTTTGATTTGTCTAAAGTGTTTGAATGCTGTTTCATAAAGATCATGGTATGAACACTTGCTTTGGCTGTTCTCCTTTTCTCCTCCTGCTGCCTTGCACTGTGGCTGAGGGCAAACTCTCGGATCTGCTGAGAATTTATTTGTAGCATCACACCTTGAAGATGAACATGGCATTGTAAATCTTATGTAGACTCTTTGTAGCATGAAACCATGGATCAGAAATCACCTGTCACTCTATGCACTGCAGGAAGACCTGGTCATCCTGATGCAGAATTTGAAAAATCAGCACGCTCTATTTTTCTAATAGCTAAATCTAAAACCTTGAATTCTGTGTCTCTTCATTCAGTACACTGATAGAGATATCGGACACTGGAGTTTCTTTTTCATTACAATTGCATAGTTTAGTTATTACAAAATTGTGGAGGCATCTACAGGTAGGCAAACATCGTCATTTCCTTTGTTACTCTTCTATTCAGCAGAGGGTATAGATTCATTTCTCCAAAATGATGCAGGTTGCATCCATTTAGAATTTCACAACTATCTTTAAAATAAATAAATAAATAAATAAAATCATAGCCTGAGTTTTGGATTATAGATTCTGTTGTTTTTATGCCTGGTGCCCATGGTTGAAATTGGAATAATATGAGAAAAGTGAAAAGCTTTTCTTGTCAGAAGGATAATGATCAGAAGGAGCCAAACAGTTAATTTTCTGTCTGTGATACAGGAGACAAAAGCTTAAGCATCGTGGCATCCCATTCTTCTATGGTAAATTCAGGCCTGATTTATTATTTCTGAGGGGTCATTCACTGTCAGACATTCCATATGGGAGCCATAGCACACAATCAATTACATAGCATTTTTGGCTAAAGGTAATACAGAGGGCACTAATTGGTCTATGACAGTGACAGCCATAACCTTGTCAAAAAAAAAACCCTTTGCTTAAGCAGAATTAAATGAGAACACTTGAATGTCTCTGTCCACATCACTATGCACTGCCCTACCAACAATTTTCACAGATGTGGCACTCAGAAAAATCAAAAAACTTGACTTCTTTTTCTCAGTCAAACATGACCTGGATATGTTAACATAGATACTGCACTTGATTCTATCCAAGCATTGTATCCTAACACGGATCAAGATAGATTAAGAATCACAACTATTTGTGTGGCTGAGCCTGTAAAAGAATAATTATGAGAAAATTAGGAAGCTCTAATTTGTTGATGCTGATTTTCTTCCCAAGAGGATGTCAGATCATATCTTGTTCTATTAACCTGATTCTCTCTGCTTCTAGCCGTAATCCCGAGGGTGTTTCAATAACAAATGACTAACTATGTTCTCAATGCTACATGTTAGCAAATTACCTAGGCTTTTTATTTATGTGGATTGATAGGACATTTGGGAAATAATTGCTCATTAGGAGAAAGCTGACATAAATGCATGAAATAATATTTTAAGATATGACAAAACATTATCCAAGCTGATGATATATTAACAATGATTTTACAAGCAAATTGATTAATCTATGGCAAATGAGCTAGTGTATTTAATTACAAATTTATGTGCTCTTGATACTTGTGCTATAAATAAGGGAATTACATATGGGTCACTCTGGTGTTTGGTTATGGAATTGTTTACTTGACATACTGATGTCATTAAATGATAATTCCAGATCACTGGGTAATCGTGGCAACTTTCTACAAGGCTGAATCAGCTTTCACTGAGTCAGTTTCTAATTCAGTCTCTGAATTCCTTTAATTCCAGATCCATTTTAAGCAAAATATAGGAGGAGGGTACAAGTGTATTTGTGTTGCTTGCAACTCTTTGTGTGAAATTCAAGTATGAACAATTTGTTTTAGCACTGCAGTTTCTGGATTCTGACCTGAAGTCTGCTGAAAGACAAGGAAGGGCAGTGAGGTCTCTCTCTATGTCTTAACAGTGGGTTAGGAATGAGTACTTGGCTTTAAGTCCACATGCAACTGCTGAACTGCACCCGCAGTTTCAAATTATTCCTTTTTATATAAGAATTGACTGAAGAGAGCAAGATGTGACACTATGGTGCAGAGACTGGGAGTGAAGCAACAAATCTGCTGTGGGGACAGTTAAAAGCAGAACTAGAGCCTATTCCATGGCTCTTGGTTGTTTAGCAAAATGTAATTTTACTTATCTCTGTGGGGTCTGGGTTAGACATTTACAGCAGTGTTGTTTGCTACTGACTCACTCGGTATAATGAGTACTACATGGATCGGATGTAGTTTGAGTGACAGTTTGTAAGCTCTTCGTGGAATTTGTCCACTTGTTTACACCAAATATAAGAGAATGAGAATTTGAAGTGCCTAATTTGATTAATACTCTGTGAAAAGCATGACTGTACTAGCTGAAAGGTGAGCAAATTTAATCTTACAATAGCTCCACTTCAGTGGTAAGACTAGTTTAATGATCTCCTGTGCTTTCTCCTCCCCGTGTTTCAGTCAGCCCTTTTCTGCCCCTCATTGCTCATTCCCACGCCCTGGCCCCTCCAAAGCAAATGTTATTTTTAATCCAAATCAGTTCAGTGATCCAGTTTAGATTGCAGTTCCACAAGCAGTTGTGTTGACACAACTGTGGAGGTGGTACAATATGGGGAGGTAGGAATGAGTGGTTAAGGACAGCATATTGTGAAATGACAGCTTAGAAGTGACACCTGAAAATGAAAGGCTTTTCATATTAGGCCTATGGAACTTTTAACATAAAAAAGATATAATTTGCATAATTAGAACATAAGTGTCACTAGAGAAAGTTCAACAAAATAAATCACCTTATCTTCCTATGAACTCTGAAGTAGGGGAATTCTGGTAATCTGCTTTTTCTTGACTTTAGTTCTGTCTTACTGAAGCAATAGCTGAAACACTTGAGAATGACCTGAATTATAAAATGGGTTGCATGTGCTGTTGTTTTTCTCCCCTTCTCTCCACTCCCAAATGAGTTTATTTTTTCATTTTGAATGTTTATGTTGAACTCTCTGTCATTCTGCCCATCTAATTCCTCATTCGGTTTTAAAGTCAAACAATAATTAAAAACAATCACTGGGTAAAAGGCATATTTTAGTTATTTGACGTGATCTTGTCTCATATAAAATATAAATGCCAAAAGTAGAAGTAAGAGAGTTGCAGAGGACCCATCATTACCTCAGATTCAAAATAAAATGCGATAATCTGTAGCTTGAGACAAGTGCTTCTTCTTATAACCATCTGCAAGCGAAGTAGTTAGGCTTAGAATGGACAAAAAGAAAACCATATTTTCTTTTCTTAAAGAAAGTTAGTGAAAGAAACTCTATAGAAAGCACAGGAAAACAGGCAGCTGTATAACAGGTATGACAGACCCTTCTAGATCTCAGTGTTTCTATGGAACAAGCCCTCCAGTTTAGATGTTTGTAGATAGGCACATTTGTCAAGGTCACATTGATGTAAGAGTGCAAATAAGATTATATCATTGATTCCTCGATGTTCTTCAGCATGTAGCCACCAAAAAGTGCATGGTATGAGTGACAAATGGCAGTGGGGGAGTAGGGCAGACATGCCACCACCTTCATGAAAGTCCGCCATCAGTATCTATGCTGTGAGTGATGGAAATAGCCTTCCATCCTTCAAAAAATCTTCCAGTAGAATGACATCCGATTTTTTTTCAAGGCAGAATAAAACCAAACCTTCCTATTCATTTATTTACCCTTTTTTCTTTTAAAATTTGTTTTCTTTTTCTTCTTTTTTTTAAACAAAACCAAAACCAAAACAGCTTTGCCTATTCATTAAATACAGTAGAAGAGAGCCAACAATCTATTTTCCCCTAGGGTGCTAATTGCCCACAGAGACGCACAAGATAAGAGGGAAAGGCAAACAGAAAGAACTACTGTTCATTTTTTATCCAGGAAAGTAGTGGGAGCAGGAAAGAGGCAGGATCACTAGGCTTGAACAAAAACATATTTGCAAGACCTTTTGTCTCCGGAGTCTTTTCCGTGACCTTTATTAACAATAGCTCAGATTCCCCTCCTCTCACATTCAGGGTAAGACTAGGCCTTAAAAATTTACTCCGCATTTCTGTTTCCGTTGTTGTATGCTTATTGGTTGCAGTAATTCTACGACTTCCTTTCACTGACTTAGAAGAGCAGAGTATGTTTTATTTCTATATCAATATCACAACAAATTGTGTTCAGCAAACTCTTAAATCTATTCATTTTTTTTCCATGGCAGCTTTTCACCTAACCCACGGCAAACGAGTTCTGGCAGATTTATTTTACATTCTTCTCCCTCACATCATTGCTCCTTGTGATTCTCAGCCTGTCCTGGCCCTGAGGGCACTGAGGCCCCTCCCTGTCCTTGCCCAGCCCAAGGCTCCCCAACATGCCCAGGAGCAGGGACCAGCACCAACCCTGGGGGCACCAGCCCTACCCCAGTGAGACTTTGGCATTATTGGGCTCCAGCTGCACACAGCCTTGCCCTGCCCAGCCATGGGGCCTGATGAGCTAGATCCAACCACAGGCCCAAATCCCAGCCCAGCCCTGGTCTGTCCCAAACCTTGGTGCTGCTCTGTCACTCTTATCACCTCAGTTCTTCTCACAGGGCTTGATACTAAACCCCACTTGTGGGCTGACATCCTGGCCGAGCATGTCCTTGGCTTCAATTTCCACTTTATTTCTGCTCACATGGCACGTTACCTAAAAGAAACAACAAAAAAAATAGAGATATTTTTCACTGTTTTCCATTTTACCTTCAGTTGCCCGGACATTTCTATGCAAAGGAGTCACAGTGAAAGCTGTGTGCATTTAAATGTGAGCTTAAGAATATTGCCATTCCATCTAGGCAGGTATCCACTACATGCCCGTTCCACATATCTAAAAGACAGGTGATTCCAGGATTTTCATTGCTCACTGGTATCTCAGTCACTGACCGAACAATCTCTTTTTGGCTGTTCCTGTGCAGTGTGTACATAAATACCATTTCATCATTGTTGTGGAGAGTATATTCAAGCTTTTGTCTGTTCTGTGTCAATTATCTCACATTCCCAGGCTGAAAGAAGCTAGGCAACAAACAGTTGTTCAATGTGCTGGACCAAAACCTTCCTCCGGAGCAGAAAAATAGGTTTTCAAGTGGAAAGAGCAAAGTCAGCTCTTACAGAGCTGCAAATTTGAGAGCCAGGGGGAAAAAAAGCTGAATATGCAATAGAATTTGGAACCAAATAACAATTTCTAGACTGAATACAAAAGCCAAAGTATTCAATGGATTTTTAGAATGCTCTGAAATCTGTGGGTTTCATAGTTATTACTAAATTTGTTCTGAACATTTCTTTTCATAGCTGAGTTTCCACATCATAGAAAACAGGAGCTCTGCTTATCCATAGGAGTAGCTAAGACATACGGCACCTAAGGATGGATGTCTATGAACAAACTTCCCTCTGACAAAGTTTTTCTCTCTAGCTGCTTGCTTCTATTCTTGTACTGATGTTTATCTCCTCACTTCTGCCAGTGCAGTCATTGATGAGATTTTACTCAATAGGATCAGCAAAATATTCTAATCTAAAAAAATCCTCCATTAGAAAAGAGGAAAAAAAAGAACCAAACTATTTCCAATCTAGATTATTTCACTAATCTAATTTAGTGCATGGCACTGAACATACATTGTCCTGGAATGAAGGCACTGCTCAGGAGGTGATAAATTGCAGTACAAAGGAGGAGATGAACAACTGGGGTTAGAAAGGATGGAAATCTATTAAATTGGTTTTGCTACTAGAGCAAATGAAATCTGGAACTACACTATAGCCCTTCTCTGAGTAGGCCTGGATAACATGGAAATTAAATAGCACCGATAGCTGCCAGGGGCTCATCTGTATGAGCATTCCACTGCTGCAGAAACTGTGCAACAGCAGGGAATTTAAATAAAGAAACAAAGTGTCATGAATACAAGGCTCCAAGGGTTAAGCGCTGTTTGATTATGAAATCAAAATAAGTCTGTCCCACAGCAGCAAAACATCTGTTTATTTTTCTAGTGGAAAAGAATGGGTGTTTTTAAAGGAGATCCTCAAGAGTGTGAATTGTATTTGCGCATTTAGGCTGGCTTTGCAGGAATTTTGTGAGAAAATCACAAAGGATAAGAACTGAGACTGACTGGGAGAGTCTGGAAATTCATGAGGAAGGTATTACCTGAGCTAGGGGAAGAAGAGTTTTGCCTGGTATGTGTAGGTGTGAGCTCTTAATGTATTAGCTGACTCCTGTAAGTCTATGGTATTTTCAGTGTAGGTGTTGATTAAGAGCTTAGACTTATGATTTATCAACAGTCGTGGCAGTTTAAGATGTTTACACTTGACATGTGGTTTGATGGTGGAACCATCCTCCAACACAGGTGTTGTGAGGGATCTGGAGAGAGTTTTCAAGTCACAGGGCTGGTCAGGTTACCTGTGTCAGGGTGCCTGTGGCTAGGCAGGGGAAAACATCCTCCTGGACTGTGCCCGATATCAACTGAGTTCAAAGGAAAAATACTTTTTGCTGAGGATTAGTAATAAGGCATGGAGAGGCTAATTTTCATCTCCAGGCAGATCCAGAAATGACCACTCTGACATCTTACAAACCAAATTAGCAGATAGATCTGTTGTGCTGCCCCCTGTTCTCTTCCTTCCTGGACGGCAAAGAAGTGAAATGTGAAAGTGTCTGAGTTTCACAGTGCTTAGGAAACCTAAATCCTACTGAATGCTATACTTGCAAATGCATCTGCAATAACATATAAACCAGAAAAAAAAAAATCTGTAAAATACCAGTAATACTATTATTGGCTTTGACACTGGTAAAGTGAATCCATTTGTCATTGCTTACATCAAGAAACCACACCCGCTAATAAACTAAAAGATTGTCAACAGCTACTTGAAAAGGAGCTTAAAATGCATGCTAAGTTGCAGTGATTTCTTATTGGTTATTCTATGAAAAAGCATGGAATCAGCTGAATACTTCTGTCATTAATAAAGTTACACCAAAATGGGATTCCACGGGATTCTGCTATCGTTCAAATAATATTAAACACGCTCTTAATAACCTTGCACTGTTAATAACCTTTTACTGTTAATCTCTGTATAATGTGAAACTATGAATTAAGAAGTCTTTTCATGTTCAAGGGCAGAACTTAATTTAAAGACCCTGATGGTGCAAGAAGCAGACTGAAATAAATCCATATTGCAAACAGTCAGCTAATGGATGCAGAGATAAAGGAGGACTTATGAAGACAGAAGCAGTGCAATGTCAAATTTATTTTTTTCACAATTTCCTACACAAAGTATTTCCATTAAAAGCAGGAATTTGGTGGCAAATTAGAGGTTCGCACAAGGTAAAAAATGTAAATGGCAAAAATGACCAGTGAGGTTGATAAAATAAAATTTCTTTATATTTATTCAGACAGAATAAAGATAAATGGACTTTGATTAATCCCATATTTATTTTTAGAAATCCACTCACTTGGCAATATTGAATATCCTATTCTTGTTTTTATTATTATTATTATTTAATATCAAATTACTGGCCAAAACTTACACTGATTCCACAAACACTGTTTGTACTTATCTTAATTTACCATTTGTGTTTATCTTAATCCAACTTTCATTAAATTAAAATCAGACCACTGTATTGATGACTTCTATTCTAAATTTCCCTGTTTGTTTTTTTTTTCTTTTATTATTAAGTGCAGTGATCTGTCTTATTTTAATAGAATAATTCTCTGAAACAAAAAAGCTTATTCAGCTAACATATCCAGTTGGTGTACCCCTGCCACACAGCCTGGACAGATCGTAGCATTGGCAAAAACATATTTCTGGCAGCAATCCTTAAAGAAAAAAGGAAAAAAAAAAAAAAAAAAAGAAAAAAAAAAGAAAAGAAAAAAAGAGAAAGAAAGCTTTCCTTTGTTATTTTTTTGGCGGGTGAGGTTGTTTAACAGAGAAAAATGCCTCATTTTGAAATATGAGTATGATTTACAGGGCGAAGTGATTTTAAAATTATTAGCAATTATTTCACGATCGGTAAAAAATAGATCCTACAAACACACTTCTTAACCCATCCCAGCTACAACACTGCTACTACTGTTTTCACAACCAAGTAGTGGAAGAACATGTACTGTTCAATGTATTTGTTTCACACCTGACACTATGCAGGCAGTGCTGCAGAAAGGGGAGGATCACACCCTTCAGACAAATATTGGCAGAGCAGCCTATCCTGAATGGAGACCTGCTCTCTCCTGGAGGAGATCCTCTGCTAAATAAAAGGGCAAGAGACCAATTCCTGCTGCTGGTATCACGTGGCATTCTTCCACAGAATGAGTTCCCATGCTGCAAAGCATGTCACCATGGGATGGCTCCTGAGGTCTGAGGCCATAAATAGTACATTTGAATGGGAATTTCTTTTGGTTTATAATCTCTAAAATGGTGTAAGGGTTGTGTTGCTATCTACCAGAGTGAAGCAGGCTCCTCCTTTTTGCATTTTAAGAGCATTGCCAGGTATGTTCCATCACCAAGACTGCAACCTAGCCACCACATACACGTAGATGGCTGGAGCTGAGCAGGGAGGGAAGAGCCTACTGTGACAGTGATGAGGAGACCAGTGTTCAATTTTGGCTTATGGACCTGCCTGTAGGTGAGCTCTTTGTGTCCCCAGTAGAAGAGTATGCCCCTGCCACTCAGTCTAGTAATGATTTTGTAATGATTAGTAATGATTTTTAGAGCTTGCTCATGTTGGCAGGGGATCTGAGAATGGCTTGGATTGTGACTGTTTATGTCTGAGGATATATTAGGCTTCTAGGAGCAAGCAGTCCCAAAAGCCAAGGCTCTCCCAAACAGGTAAAAGTGAAGAGGGGTTTTCATATAGGGAATGAGAAAAAACTGAACAATGAAAATACTGAAGACCTCTTCTCCTATATAACAAGTGGTAGGACAAGAGGGAATGGCCTCAAGTTGTACTAGGGAAGGTTCAAGTCAGATATTAGGAAAAACTTCTCAAGAAAGAGTGGTCAGGTATCAGAAAATGCTGCCCAAGGAGGTGGTTGAGCCACTATCCCTGGAGGTATTTAAGGAGAGAAGATGTAGTACCTAGGGACATGGGTCAGGGGGCAATATTTGTAGTAGGTGAATGGTTAGACTAGATCATCTCATAGGTCTTTTCCAACCCTTATGATTCTATTATTCAAATCCATTTTGCTTTAGATACTAGAAAATGTGTCATGAGTATAGCAAATAACTTCAAATAGAAGATTTTGGATCCCTGTTTTTAATTCACTTTCTGGATATCCATTTTTAAACACTCTTCAGCCTACTCAGTTTAATGCTAGGCAACAATAATCACAACAGAAGTGGATAGGAACTGTATGTTGACCTTATGAAGGCCTAAAAATCACTAAGTATTCTGAAAAATAAAAGCATGTCGTGTGAAGGAAACACAATTAGAGGACAGTTTTCACATTTCGGTGTCTCAACTCACAGCACATAAGAGGAACACAATAATACCACGAGGGTGTTGGGAAAATAAAATCATTAATATCTGCAAAGAAATGGAGTACTACAAAGAGATCACCATTGAGATTCTCATGAGAAAATGAGTGATTTTCCATTCAGTGAAGCACTCAGAAGGTGTGCAGTAAATAATGGATAGGGCACACATTGAAAGATGAGTTTAAAACGAAAAATTGGAGAACTACCCACTCACCAATCTCTGTTCGTCCTTTCTCCACCCTACTGTTTGCACCTCCTATGGAGTGTGTAAGAGGAAAATAAATGCTGCCTGAGTTTGAAGCAGTTTGAAGCTGAGTTTGAAGCAGAAGCCTTATTCTGAAGTAATTTTAGCCTGTAAAATAAGATGTCTAGGCTGTGTTTCCTCTGCAGTCAGTGAAAAAAAGCAGTTACCTTAGGAAGCAATTCATCACACCTCCTCTGACACCCATGTTAGGACAGGGTGATCACTGTCTGGTGATGTCTATCTCTTTTCCTGGACGCACACTGAGGGAGTGCAAAGAAACAATTTGGCTTCAGCCTCTGGTGCTGAGATGACTTCAGTGTTTAGATTGATCCCGCCCTAAATTTCAATCTGAACGGTACAGTGTGCCATCCCAAAGTGAGTACATCATTTTAACTGCCTTGTTTTTCTTCTGGTTTTCTGTGAATCATGATCTTTTTTGCACTGTTAAGCAAAGGTGCTGAAATTTGCATTAGACTGTCATCGACAAGATGCTTCAAAGATGCCTTTTGTGTGGCAGCTGAAGAGTGATGGAGTGATGCCTGATGAGATATAGAACAGCTGCTTGTGGTGACTGATGTTGACAGAGTGGAGAAGAGTTCTTCCCTTTCTGTAGCTCGCTGTGTGTACAAGGTTCCTTTTTTTTCCCGAGTACTTGCAATTGTTTGAGAAAGATACGTGACATAGGAGGATCCTATTTTGCATTTGTAGACAAGTATTCTGTTGTGTTCTTTTTTAACCCAAGCAAATGACTTCAATCGTTCATATCACAAATCTGACCTTTTTACCGTGTCAGGATGAGAAATCAGGTGCACTGCACAAACCTGTCAGCAAATAATACAGAACTCGTCAAGAAGTTTTATTTTGTGATTAAATTTGTATTTAATTTTAAATCCAAAATGAAACAGAAGCTCCTAAGAAGCAAGGTTTGTTGCATTTAGTTAGAAAATGAAAAGATTTTTTCAAGGGTTGGTTTGATTTTAATTTTAAATTAAATATACTTTAATTTTCTTGTGTTTATTAAAAGAGATCTCTGAGAGTTTACTTATATATTATGAGTACCAATCCTTTGTCAGCTTCTGAGGTCTTCTAGCTTTGAAATGGCAAGTAACTAGCCTGGATTAAATACTTTCCTGTTTTCAGTGAACCATTTCTGAGCTCAGATCCAATCCTACTATACTTGCCATTCATTCTTTTCTTTTTCCCTTATTATTATTATCAAAGCATCTCTTGTAAATGAAGCTCATGTCCAAATTTTTTGATAGTTAATCTGGAAATCTTGCTTTCAGAGGACACTTCAGATTCTGTGGGAAAACGTTGAAAAAAATAGGTTAATTAATGGAATGCTCAACAATCAATCATCTTCAATTAAAATTTAGCTATAGTTAATGCAGTCACAAGTCTGTCTCAGTCTTTGTGCTCTAGGGACAAGTCAAATACATAATGCAAATCCACCCTACTTATCTTCCCAGCATTAATATTCATTCTATAAAATTTTCATGGTAGGTGCAGTTCTGCATTTTATTTTCTAACAGCAATGCGAGGCAGCAGTTTTATGGTGATAATTTCATTTGCTTTCTTCATTCACTGGACAACTAGTTTTCCTGTGTCCCTGAACAGACAATTTCTTTGTCACCTGCTTACAATAAGCAGATCTGTTGCATCCCTTATCAGTGCTTGAAAATAATCTATAAATATAAGAGCTGACCAAGGCATTATCAGAGATAAATCCTTGGTGCTCAATGTCCACTATGGCTTTAGAAGCCAGCACAATAAAAGGCAAAACAGGTTCCAGTTGTCACCTCTGGTGACAGAGGTCCCATGTACAACTGGTATCTCTACGAGTAGAGGTGGAACTGGCAAGAATGGATGTGAGTTCCATACTTTTAGCTATGGCTAAAACATTGCTGATTTTACACTTCTGCAGTGACCTGAAGGTGATCATTTGTCGACTGGGTAACCAGTAGTGTTTTTCAGTGAGCTCATTTTAAGTAGCTGCCACTCTGAGTTGTCAAAAAGCTTTACTGGAAGTTAGTGTTCAGAGATGCTAGAGCTGACTACATGAATACATCTCATCTGCTTCAGTAATAAAACTAGTTTAAATTAGCTTAAAGGTCTTCATGCTGCATTGAGTGAAGAATACTTACACTGTTCTGTCACAGAACTGAGATATTGAGAGGTGATTTTAAGCAGCTTTTTAAGGAAAGTGGAAAAAAATGCTAAGTTCATGTGCTCTACTGTCAACATCTGTCTGTGCCCCACTTGGCACAACCACATGAGACAATGAGCTAAAGAAACACTTTATAAGTGCTAGAATTCATTTTATATTTTTTCTGGAGGTCTCTGGGGTAATGTCCCACCTGCATGATATCCCAAAATATGTAACAGCACTCTCTATATTCCCTGTGTGATCTTAGGAAGAACCACCATTCACTAAAACAGCTGCTTCAACAACTCCCTGCAGCAGCAGAGCAGTTTAATGGAGAAAGATTGCAAGAAACGAAAGCTTTCTCATAAATGCTGAAACCTTACAATATTAAGTTGGATTCAAGATGTTATCATATCTGATGGCATCCAGGAAGGTTAATGGTTAGTCATTTTACTTGCCATCACTAAGCAAATTGATTGCTACTTGTGAACATGAAGCAAAGCCTGGAATTTTATAACGTTGGATTGTTGTACTTGTTTTGTGTGTTTTTTTTTTAACTTGCCTTTCTTAGATGTGTCTTTGGTCAGTTCATTTATCATTTCAGCTTTTGAGAATGAACTCACTCGTAGATTTAACGAGTAGATAAGAGTAGATTAATTTTAATACACTACCGTTATCCATCGGTACTAAAGTAGTTAATACTCCCTTTCTGAAAGGTTGTTTTGAAAATTAGGTATTTTCATTTACTGGCAAGGTCTGTGTGTTTAAAAGAAATGTTGTCTTATGCAGCAAACTGTAACTGAAATTCATGATGCAGCAGCTATAAATCAAAACTGAGTAAACAATTTTGTGTAGTATGTAGACATTTTTCTCTATGCTTCAGGGCCTCAATACTGATTTCTTTTATGCTGACCTTTGCACCTGTCAGTTGACTCTCATGTCACTATCTGACAGTTTTCCACAACTGTTCATGGCACATATGCTGTCTTTATGGTTGCATTTTCCATCTATTTCATGAAATGCTCTCCTTTCTCCTCAGCTCTCCTCTTCCGAAAGCCTTGAGGAAGATTGTGAATAAAACTCCAAACTATGGATAAGTGAACTGCATTTATCTTTTTGTCTCCTGAAAAGACTTAGAGCTTTTATAGTGCTCTTTCATCTCGTTTCCTCTTTTTCTTTCCCTCTTTTTCAAGCTAGACCAGGTTAATCTGCATTACTTTTTACTCAGTAAGCTGAAACCTTGAGGCAGATACGTTGAGGACTATAGGAATTCTATAATGAATTGCATGCAGATTAATTACGTTTTTGAGTGAAGATGAGGTGAAAGACAGCCACCTTATTTAATATGATACGGGTTTCTACTGAAACAGTCAGAAAGTGTTCTCATTTTTGTCAAGCTCCCAAACAGAATGATGTGAAACACACTTTCTTTTCTTGTTTTGAACTGACGTATATTTTCAGTTGCCAAACAGGAGAGTCAGTATACAAGTAACATTATTCCAAAGTAGATTTCTGAGTGACATTTTGCATTATGTATTCCCACTATTGTGTCTAACCCACTTCCAGTCTGTAATTGTGGGTCCCATTTTGTGCATGTTAAGTAGTTTTTCATCTTGACTGAATTCTAATTTTATCTGAACCTTTGTAAGTATATACGCTAATTGAAGAAAGAAAAAAAACCATTTTGCATTCATTTTGAAACTAGAGCATGTTTTCAACAAAATGTTTCTGTTTTGGAAATGTGAAATTGCAACTACTCCCAGCTCTATTGCTCAAAAACTTTGAAATACGTGTTAAATTTACCATTTTCTGTAGTATATGGAAGTGCTTTTGTTAACAAGACAAGAATCACTTAAGACATATGTATGCATTTCCAATGCAAGTTACAGAATAAAATACAAGACAAGCTGAGTACGAGGCTTTTAAAAAGGCAGTACTCTTGAGTAGTTTTAAGGAATCATTGTAAAAAAATAGTCATAGAGGTCCTTTTACTAATTTATTGGAGCTATCAAACGTAATTCCATTTTAATTTTATATATTTAAAATGATTCCACTCTCCTTCTGATTACACACATAATAATAGGTATATTATTTTAAAACGAAAGGAGCGGCAAAGAAGATAGCCTTCTAATTACTTCCTACCTAGTACTGAGAAGGAAGGACAATGAAACACAAATGATCACTTGAAGATTTAAGTGCTTAGTTATTAAATGATTGAAAGTATAAAGGAAGTAGCTAATTTTGAAGTCAATTTGAAATGTAATTGCCCATTATGCCATCAATGATCTAGGCATAGTATGATTTACCAGTGAAAAATTCAGCTTTATATTAGGAAAGAGAAGACATATGTTGTTAGTTGCTACATCTCATTTGCATTGGTTTTCAACAGAAATAACCTGATGTGAGCTAGATGCAATGTACTGTCTTGAAGAATTCATGAGTCTTTTAGATTTGTTACAGAGCTTTAGCAGTAAAAAAATTTAAAAAAAACTGTTGATGATGCATTATTTTCTGAGTTAGGTAAACTTAAGTCTTGATGTTGCTACAGCTCTTTCATAACTAAACCTCTCTTAATATTCTATGGTGACTAGAATTTACAGAGTTCATCACTACGATAATATAGATGCTCCATTGCCTTTGCAGTGAAATGTGACAATGTGCTGCATTTCACCAGTTCATGAAATCAAACACTTTTCAGGACAATCAGAAAAAGAAGTCTCTGAGACAATAATCTAACGGGGATAAGATGGATTAATTAACCTAGACAGTTTTAAGGAAGAATGACAATGTAAAACAGGTGACATCACACCCAAGTATTGTGATGAGGTTTCTGTGATGGCAGAGGATCCTGGCAAGAAGATACAGGCGGATTCTCTTCCTCTCATGCCTATACTGACAGTTTCCACAGTGGGGAAAATTAACTCAAATGTATGTACTCAAGTAGACTGTATGTTATAAAAGCCAGAGGACAAACAGTATTGAGTATTGAGTGATTAACAGATGAGAATCTGAACTGTTTAGACAGTTAAATGGTAATTAAAACCTATTTAAACATTTTCCTTGTGAACTAATGTGTACCATTGAGCAAATATAAATAAAATCTTATTGATTTAACATATCTTTGGCCAGCTTCATTCGAGAACAAAAGACAAGCCTAGCTCCTTAATTGTCTACTTTTGCTTTGAAATTCTAATCTGTTAGTGCTAAAGAAGTACAATTTGGCACCGGTCGTGCGAGATAGAATTGTTAATTGTATAAGCTTAATCGCAGACAATTAGCATAAAGACAGCATAAAAGTCAGCCTGAAACTCATTTTGTTTTTATTTTCTGAGTAGTTCAACTGTTATGGTTCTGGGTCCATAACTGATTCAAATAGCATCTCTTTCGTTGGGTGATATAATAAAGAGAAATTACAGTATTTATTATTGTACAATAACCTCATAAATATTCCAAAATTTAGAGTATGTAGAATCCTAGAAATTTTGTAACATTTTAGAAGTTCTAGAATTGTTACACAAGGAAGCACAGAGGCTATAAAGATCAATTTGAATACATACTGTTTTTTTAAAAACATTGTTCAAAGGAACTTTTAACCATAGGCAGACTATATTTCTTGAACGCAGTCACCAATCAATCATTCTGCTGGGTTGGAGACTCAAGACAGCACTGTTCACAAAATTGGCCATGTTGTCCTGACAGTGCATTAATATCTCCTCTGATCTAGCTGAAAAACAACCTTTTCTTTTTTTGTAAGGTCAGTGTTTACTAAGATTGGTAAACTGATAGCCTGTGTGCCAACATGAGAGGGGTGGCAGGCACATGAGGTCAAGGGCCCCCATCAGTGGCACCAAATTTTCAGGTTGTCTTAAACTGACTGTGATTCTGTGGTGCTGAAAGCAGCACCTTTCTCAATTTGTGCGAGGATTTCAAACTGAGCTTCGATGCATCAAATAGCCCTTCTCCTGAAGGTAATAAAACCTCTGCCAGCAGGGCCTGTTTGTGTTCTTTGTAGAGTGCTAATCCATTGGACTGAATTGAAGCAAATTAATTGATTAAAATCTATGAGTCAGATTTAATAAGGCTTTGGTTGGTTGGTTGGTTCGTTGATTTTTTTTTGTTTGAGTTCTTGTTTGCCTTCTTTTATTTCTCTGAATCAAAATTTGGAAATAACCTCTAGCTAAAAATTTCTCCTCCTGCTAAATGTGAAGAAATATGTGCTGTGCCTACTCAGAAAACCAAGGTGCAACACTGTCTTCATAATAAGGAACAGAGAAACCACTTGAAATACAAACGCTAAATGTTTCAGCTCAGAGCTTGCCTTTGTCTAGACAACAGGGAAGCCATGGATTACACAGAAATGTTTTTTCACAGCAGTGGCCACTTCCCTAGTGTTTCCCAGTCGAAAGGTGTTGTGTAATGGCATGTGGTATTTAACACAGTATCAACAGAATCCTTGGGAGGAAGGTATTAATATTAATTGTTAGGTAAGACATTGCTGCTTTGTTTCAGACTGCACATTCCACATTGCTAAGGTTACCATGCTGGTAGAGTACTTGGCCTACGTGCTGGCTTGGGTACGGCCACACTGCCTGTCATACTGGTAGCTCACAAAAGGTAGGTAGCATCCACTGACAGTCCAAAATGGCAGCAAATACAAGAATGCTTTAAAAAGAGCGCAATTGCTCCCCTTGGCTGTTCTGCCTCTCTGGCAGAAATTGGTGCCCCACTGTCACCTGACCGAACAGCTGCCATAGTCACACCCTTAGCGTACTACCTTGCATGTCCTTCAGTTCATTAAATGATATGTGCAGGGCTGCAGACTGGTGTGGCTGAGAAGTAAACTCATTGGTTTTGCTGCAAACATGGTAACCTTCACAGAGAGGCACAGAAGAGGCTGCAGGCAATATCTTCTTAAATTGTTCCAACAAGAATCACCAAATTTCTTGGTGGTATTCGACTTGAAGGCAAATTTATAGAGTTTTCTTGCTGTTTCTTATAAGTGAAATAGTCTTTGCTTAAATTTCTTTTAAAAACTGTTGGTTCAAAAGAGCCTGTGGGTTGTTCTGCAGCAATTCATGTGACAAAAAATACAACGTGTGTGGTGACTTGGACAGTTGAATTGCCTTCACATGGTAGGAGACCCATGTCTCCACAGATCACATGTATTTCCTTACCCACTCTGTCTTTCCCATTCTGTGTCTTCTGAACAATACCTCTAATGAATCCTCTTCTTGAGAAGGTCAATATATTCTCATAAGAAGACCAATAGTGTAAAAGGTCTGTTTCTTAGTAAATTTATAAAAAAAAGGGGCAGAAAAAAATTTAAAATGAAATTTTCTAGAGGCTCTTATCTAGTTCATCTTCCCTGGCAATTTAATCCATCTTTTATGTATATTACTATCCCATTAGGATGCTTTATTGAATTACCAATTTACTCATAATTCTAGACTGTTTGAATCCATTTGGGCTCACCTGAAGTTATACTTAGAGCCAAATAATATACCTATTAAACTTAGCAAAATATTCTCATTTTGTTTTAGTATTAACCCTTAGGCCAAACTAATTCAAACTGGTTTATCTATACTAGTGTGCATACGCTCTGTATCTCTAAGGCAAAAGCAGAGGTGGAGCTTGCACACTAATTGTGTAATGGGATTTAGGACTTTTATACAGTCATGTGATGTCCATTTGGTCCTGTTCTTGACACTGAATACTTAGAGGGATGAACGGTAGCATTTAAAGAGGTTACCACCTGCAGCTAATTGGTCCTTTGCCTTTTCTTTTCTCCTTGATCAAGGTTATAACCTTCACAGGAGAATGTCAGCACAAAACATGTGAATGAAACACAGACACTTTGCAGCACTCAAGTATCTTACTGTCAGTTTTTAATAGAAGTGAGATGAAAGTAATCTATCAGGTTTTGGATTTGATGTGCCAACATGTGGACTTGCATTTGATTCACTTAACTCTTGTCCAGGAAGTGTTTTTGTTTTTGTTATTTTTGGCTCAGTAGTAGTAGCACAGGTCATCATACTATTTATAATGGACCTTTTTCTGCAAACAGTGTAATGTTCTGATAATGTCTCAATCTCCTAGACCCTCAGTGACCTTTCAGGGGAGGCACCTGTCTGTTTTCCCCCATTACCTCCTTTAATCTTTCTTAAATAAAACTGGCTTAGTTGACATAACCTGCCAGTCCTTGGCTATGGATGATGGCAATTTCTGATACCACAAACAGACCTGGAAGAAGATGGACTTCCACAGCTTCAACCAAGGAGAAAGGGTGATCAATGTTGGTCAAGACGGAGCATTTCCCAGTTGCAATTCTCGGTTCCCATCACACTGTGAATGGTGTTGCCAATGGCTATGAATTAAAGACACAGGTATCAGTTCAAGTTTATTCTGACAGGCCAAAAAACGTTGGCTTTATGGCTGCTTTTCAAGAGATCTATCTTTGTGCAGCAGGCTTATTAAACTTTAAAGAGAGGAGAAAGCTGGACCAAAATAGATGACTGAGAGCAGGAAACATTACGGTCATGCCAGCTTAAGTCACTCTTTCTCCTGAGTCAGAGTCCTGTGTGAGTGTGAGTCAAATCCCCTAGTTGTGGCAGTGCTACCACGTAAGATTTCTAGCTACAGCACCTTGTTGGAGCCGCTAAGCAAAGGCCAAAATAATGAAAAAAAAGGTGTAGTTAGAAATTAAACTGAACTGAACTTTTACAAATCAAAGCTAAATCAGTTTAACATCTGAACCATTCAGGTCTGCTTCAGTAAGAAAAACTCTGAACATGTGTTTAAAAAAACTTGCTACCTCGTTTGTAACTTTACTTTCCCATGCTTCATGCTGCTGGAAGTTCTTGAAAAAAATGCATCAGAATGTTCATGGATATCAGCTTGTCGCTCAGTTATTTCAGACATATTTAGAGAATTGCATGTGTAAAACCTGCTCAAGCTAGTGAGATGAGTAGAAAACCGAAAAAGAGGGTGTGAAAAGGGGGAAATAAGGAATGCAGAGACTTTAATGAGCATGCATTCACTATTTTCTATGAAGTAGAAAGGGATAATGGGCCATTTTTTTTGTGACTAGGGGTCACCTAAACTTAAGTGATTTCTTCGTATTCACATGATTCTGTCTTCCATATGCAAAACTGAGATATGAAATATTTGTAAATAAGTGTTATTTACAAAGACAGTCTAGCCGTAGATGTAATGAATCCAAACAGATTTAGCCTTAGCTCAGTTCAGTGTTTTTCTCCAAGCTCCTCTCTTCACATGCAAGAATCATGCATTTAGAGCAGGCTGCCTGAGGTCATAGACAGGATTTAACAAGTGCAAGCCTGCTTAAGGAGGCCGATTTGAACTGAGTGGATACAGAGCCTTATTTATGACACAAACATAATCTGAATGAAATTGGTTTATGTCTTGTTCATGTTTAAGAGTACTGTGCTACCCTTATGCAATATTTGCATTGGAAAATAAGAGATTTGCATGGGAGTGAATCACTAAAATTATTCACAAGGCATTTCAAGGCTTTACAGTGGATCTTTCATAAGTGAATCCGGGATGGGTACTGTCACACTGATTTCCAAATAAAATTTTGGTACTCTATGTGAAATATTCCTTTTAGTAAAAAGACCGTGGTGTTGAACTAAAAATATACAATCTCTTAGCTTTTACATAATAACTTTTGCTCTAGAAATGTTGCAACATATCTGTCTACATCACAGCGTCAGTGCAGGCATTGAACATGGGGAGACGATTTAAGCAGAATGAGAAAGCAGCATTCAGAGCACATAAGGTCATCTCCTGAATAGTAGGATTTTCTGCTAGCAGCTGGCACTGCTGAATCTGACCAGTGACTGGAAGGCACTGTGCCAGGAGCTGGGACTTAAAAAGATCTTCAGGCTGGAGAGCACAAAACTGAAATGGAGAGGAGACGATCGGCTTTTTTCTACTTTTGAAGATAGGTCAGGGAGGCGAGTAAGGCACTGCTTGATGGAGCTGGCACTTCTGTGTTTGTCTATGGGGGAAAGCTGCACTGGGGTAAATTTAATTAGCTTTGAAGCCAGTATAGTCACCATAGCATCTGTCTGTACTATGTACCTTCTTGGTATAAGATGGCATTTATCATTTTTAACTGGTCAGTAATATGTTTGGGATCAATGAGAAAAAGCATCCTTACACTTTCACGGATGTACATACCAGAAAGTGTGCTCCGGTTAAAAGTTAGAGTCAAATCCATGTCAAGAAGGATTTGCCAGTATAGTCTATCTGGTGAGTGGAAGCCCTCATAGGATACAGAGAGCCTCTATGAGTGAGAAAAGTGCTGCATCTATGCAACCTACACCAGAACAAAAGTGCAAAACAGCCTGTACACATTTGTGCCATAATAAGTGGGTTTTCCCTTAGGCTAGTATGGGAAAGATACAAGAGAAAGCATCTTGGTGGCCATCTGTGTAACTGCCAGAGTTGCCTGTTGTGCCTCTCTCTCTTCAAATCACAATTCATACTGCTACTGTCAAGAGCAGTCCTATGTACAGCCACGAGCAGCCACACCACTGCCATGCTGTGTCCATATTGTGGCTACTAATCATATTCTAATGCATATTTAGCACACAGAAGAACACAGATAACATATGATTTTGCAGAGATAGCCTAGTGAAACAGGGTCTGTTGATTTGGACTTTCATTCATCACTGAAAAGATTAACTAATTTCTTTTTTTCTTAACATCAGAGAAACCAATGTGCGTCAGCCCTCCTGTGGTAAAACCACAGTCCAGATAAGGTGCTTTAATTCTGTACCGAGGTGAATTTTCCAAGGTCAGTCCAAGGCCAGAGGACGGGGCTGACCTTGCTGAGCAAACTTGTGGTAAAATTGAAGTATCCAGCACTTGGCTGTGTTTCTAGTTTGGCATATCTGACATCTATTCGTGACTTTAATACAAAAATATCATGTACTTTTTAGCAGCAAAGACTTAACCTTTATCATCTGCTTTTACACTTCAGAAGCAATTCTGCTCTCCACTCAGCACAGAATACAGAGCACACAGTTTATCAAAAGGACCTAAATTCTACATGAAGTTGAAACTAATCCTGGACATCTGTAACTAGGATAAGTCATCTGAAACAGGGAGCAAGGTGTCCAGCGGGTTTCATTATCCTTAGTGATACAATCTGTGTTTGGACTGATCGTGTCTACACTAGCTTTTGGAATCACTGTGTCTTCACCACTGTTACTAAACTGCTGCTTTGCATTCTTGGTTGATTCTACCACTTATTACTTTGCCTTTCTGTTGTTTTTGTGGTCTGTTGTTTTTTGTTTGTTTGTTTGTTTGTTTAACACTGATTGTGAAAGATGCCACCAAAAGATAGTGAAGAACATCCCACAGTTTCTCTCATTTCGTCATAGTGATAGAAAGGAACTACATTTGCAAACGAATGATGGCTACCAGGCAGAAACCTCTACGAACCAATAGGCTGTTCCTGGTGCTATTTGTATATCTTTAGGGACAGGGACATGTGCATGGATGAAACTGAGCAGAGACATCTGACTAAACTAAAGCATGAAATTGTAAGGCTCAGTAGTGATGCAGAGCAGGCACAGCCAGCAGAGTTTGGGGATATTAACTTTCAGGAACCTTAAATGGAGAAATTGCCCTGCGACTGTAAGAGTGGAACATGTCACAAGAATTTCTCTTGGCACAGTGAAATATAACCATCCATTTTCATCTGAAGTCTCACCATTCTCATTTGGTAACCATTTCTGAAGAGAGAAATCCACAGAAAAAAAAAAAAAAAGGTCTGGATTATTGTGAAGAAGCCATGTACAACAACTAAGAAACTGCCTTATAAGTGGGTGATGCACAAGCATTCTTTGATGAATCTAAGTGTTTGGAGGTAGCTCATTATGTTTAGGTAATTAATGTGACCAATATGGCTGTTCTCACTTCATATCATACCTAACAGAAGGCAGGATTCTTCTAGAATGTAGTGAAGACAGATGATCACCACAGAAGACTTGCTAATATTAGAATGATGTGATGGATAGGTACAAGAAACCTACATTTTTAGAAACACTAGGCTTCTTAATGCTTTTTTTTTTCTTTTTCCTTTAAGGGGAAATATATAAATTGATAGTGCTGTGATTATTCTTGTCCATCTGAAAGATTTAGTACACACAAAGTCCCATCTCTCCCCCATTAATGAAGCCTTTCACTGGATTCACTTTCAACTGAAGAAAGGGTCAATTATTCCCCATCTACTACAGTCTGTGTATTAACAACACTGAAAAACTTGATCCTGGGTTGGCACCGTTTACCTCATATGAGAATTATTTCTTCTGTGTTACGCAGATTTTTTTAGAGCAAAGTGAACAGAAGAACTCTGAGACATTTTGATCATTCTGTGATCAGAAGTGCAACAGCCAGAGATGCACTACAACTGAAATATTAAATGAGAGCAGATTTTTGAACAAAATGGGTTCCCTGTTAGGGCAGGAGACATGAAAATTGTATACAGAAAAGGTTTTAATAAATCACACAGGGAATTTATTGACTTCTGTAAAGCTTTTTATAAAGTAATGTTACAAAAATAATTGCAGAAATTATAAGATAGTTAGGGCAAGAAAGCAGAGAGAAATATTCTATGGAACTATAGAAAGAATCTATCTGTGTGGGTAAAAGAATGAGCTAATGTAGTTTCACACAAGATGTATTTTATTTGTTGCTTTGCAACATGGAATGAGAAAGGACGAACTGGTACCTGCAAACTGGTGTAAAAAGCCACTACACATTTACAGTGCTCCATCACTCGGTGGTGCAGAACTGCTTCCTAGTGTTCCAGTTTGTCTCTTGTCCTAACACTGAGCACCACTGAGAAGAGGCTGGCACCATCTTATTGCATCTTCTATTCGGGTATTTACAGGCACTGATGAGATTCTCCTCACTGAAGAGATGCTCCAGTCGCAGACCATCTTGGTTACCCTTTGGACCTTTCCATTACATCCGTGTCTCTCCCATACTGGGAACACATTGCTCCTGCCTTACTGGGGCTGTGTAGAGGGGAAGGATAGCCTCTTTTGACCCGTTGGCAATTCTTTGCCTAATGCAGCTCAGGATACCACTGGCCGTTCTGTAGCAAGGGCATGATGCTTACTCATGTCCAAGGGGGTGTCCTAGTGCCCCAAGTACTCTTCTGTAGAGCAGCTTTTCAACTGGTTCCTGGGCTTGTTTCCCTAGGTGCAGGACTCTGTACATCTTCTTGTTGAGCTTTGTAAGGTTCTTGTCAGCTCAATAGATGAATTGATACAGAAAGGCTGACAGACACAAAAAGTGGTGTCCTGCCTTTGAAAAAAGTGTGTTTAGACTTACATGTCCTCTGTCTCCTGCAAAAGCTGTTTCTGAAGGTCACCGTCATTTTCTTCTACTGTCTCTTCTTAATCATGCTAAATTTAATTTTCTTTCAATTTCTCCTTTTTATCATTCTCCTGAGTTGTGTACACAAAACCAGTGAGAATGACATCCCCTGATTTCTTTTCCCTATTGCGTAGATTGGGCAGGTGTTCATCCAATGTAGGCACCTGCGGCCACATTTGCTGCAATATGGCATGGGTGGGAAAGATAAAAAGGAACAGGTAGTCATTGCTCAAGAAATAGCCTCTGTGCCAAGAACGACAAAATATTGTTCTTTCCTTAATTGCTCAATATTCATTCCAAAATAGAGTATTATCTTTGCCTGAAGATTTCTTTTCTAATACCCTTAGGTCAGTTTAAATTCAACTGTTAAATAAACATGAATCCGCAGTCACCAAAGGTAAAAAAAGGCTAAAAGTCTCTGTAGTTATTTAAATGCTTGTGTAGTTAAAAGTTGGGTGATTTACCTTTTAAAGTTCAGTATGCTGAGGCATAATGAAAATGAGCCAAGAAAATTATTCCACCATTTTTTCCCTATCCTGTACTTGCCATTATAATAAACCTGTGTTCTATTCATTAGGCCATGCAGGAGTTGCCACACTGGATAAGTATGAATCTGAAGTAAATGGCAGAATGGGAGATAGGGACAACAGTGATGAAGAACAGTTTGGCATATTTCATATGAGGGTTATTTTACATTTACAGGAAGTGAGACTGTGGTATTGCACATTGAAGTATTTCAGTTTTTGTATCTGAATTTACAGGTGCTAGTGTTGTTAGACACTTGCCATTCAAGGAAGATTAGATTTGTATGGAGGAGAATCAGAGATGGATGGGCATCTTGACATCCATCAGGAGACATAAACACAAGAGCTGCTTTGAAATTGTTGTGAAGGCTACAAACAGCCAAATCAGAAATACGTTATTTGGGTCAAAGAACCAGAAGTGACCAGAAACCATAATGCTTATGATAACCTCTCAATTGTTCTTACAGAAGGTAGGAACACTAAAGCAAGTTAATCCTGAAAACCACATAGGTGTGCAAATGTCTTTCTGATGACTATGTGCAAAACGGAGATATATATGCATTTTGAAACCTTTGGCAAAACATCTATTGTGATAGAAATGCTGTGAATTACATATAGGGGAACGTTTTTATAAGGCATACTTTTGCATTAAATCTTAAATTAATTAGCTGTTGCCATACTCAGCAAAAGAGGCAGTGTGGCCATAGACAAGTGAAGACAAGAAGGCTCCAGTTTAAGTACATCCAATACTAAAAGAACTGTGTGTCAGTTGCTAGCTATATAAATGGAAGAATTCTGTACTTTATAACTGCATCAACAAGTTCAATTACTCTTGAGATCTACAGGGCTCAGACAGGTGGGGAGCCCTTGGCATAATATGATGTGATTCAGAAGTACTCAAGCATTTGGCACAATTGCGTAATTTGTAGCAAATGATACACATCTCACAGATTGTTGTTTCCTTCAAGTTCCTGGTTGGTAGAGACATACATGCAACAAGAACCTCTGATGCTGTGCGTGATAAAGTCCTTGGGGGATTTGCTTAAAGGCCTGCATGACAGGTTTTCCTATCCACAGTGATGGGTAGTGAGAAAGTTTTAGCTAGTCCACAGGCTTTGTTGTCATAGCTTATATAAGCAGAGGGGAACTGGTCAACACTGCAAATGCCTTCAATCTGCAAAGAAAACAAATAAATAACATCAACAATAGGAAAGGCATTTTCTAACATTGGATTTTTAGTTACATAGAGTTTATTACTGTTATTTCTAGAGTTCTTCTACCTGATGATCCAGTAACTTCGTGCAAATTAAAAGCTTAATGAGCATATTGATGATTATCTAAATCATGTTGGTGAGCCCATCAGTGAATTTAAAAACCTGTGTTACAAAAGAAATGAAATCCAACAGTTTATTCCAAGGATTTCCTGCCTCTTCATCACTAGAGCAGAATTGTCAAACGCTAAAGAAATTCTTCACCCATTCGCCAAAGCCATTTGAAGTGATCTGTGTGTCCGTCTCACTATCTGTACACATTCAGCATGCTGAAATCTTTTGCCAAATTGACTGATAGGCTAATACAATAGATATTTGAAATCAGGTTCAACATATACTTTCAGATAGATCTCTAACAAATTACATATACCCTTATCATTTACTTGTAAATGGAAAAAAAAATCCACCTTAAACTTTAATTTTTAAACTTCTTTTAGAGTCTTAGAAACTTAAAAAAAAATTCAAGTGCAGTAAGAGTAAAAGTAATGTTTGGGTAAAGCAAAGAAAAATAGAATAAATTAATTAATAGTTAATGGAATTAGAGAATGCTTTATTGACTGTATTAGTATGATTCATGGGACATACAGTAACCTTAAAATTTGGTAATATCTACTTTTATAATTATTACTTATTGCAAAACTGTTTACTAATGAACTTTAAGTTCTTTCATCTACTTAACTAAAAATAATTAAGTACTCTTAGAATCACAGTATAGTTTGGTATTTTTGTAAAGAAAAGCAATGTTTTGTTTTGTTTTGTTTTAATGTTGAAGATTCACAGCCTCATTTGCTTCTTTGCTTTTTCCTCATAATTGTATAACCAGCATTTTTGTTCAGTGGCGTGAATTGACCAGATGTAGATCACTGCAGTGCAAAGAACTGGATCAGGACTAATCACTCTGGTCTCCTTTTATTTTCTATGGGGAAAAAAGGCACTTTAAGACGATTCATTCCATTCTAATGTAAGCATCTAAAATAGGTCAATTCCAAGGAGCTCTAAAATGTCTGTTTTTCACTATGGACAGAGGCATGGTCACCCAAGGGAATGATGAGCTTAGATCTGAATATCTGTGTTATCAAGTAAGGTGAGATCATTTCCATTTTGTGTAATTTCTGTAAGCAAGAACAAATATATATAAAGAAAGAAATGCTGTCTCTAAAAAGTTTCTAATACAATAATACCTGCTAATGCTCTTGTTCCATGTTGCCTACAGTGCCCTAGATCCTCTAAAACATACAGACTGAAATTTCTGTCACAAAAAATATTAGGTGGTATTGCATTATGCTCCATTCTGAGTCATGAAAGCCACTGGTTACTTAAGCTTTAAACTAGCACTTGTGAAGAAGTACATGACAGTGATCTGATTAAAGATGTATATACAGAGTTGTTGATACAGTTGATACAGTGTTAATTAGCATGTGTATTACAATAAGTGTAGATTAGAGTATATTAGTATTATTGTATAGAAGCACGTACATGCAATAGAATAATTGAAATGCAATTATGGATAACCATTGTCATTAACAAATCAACTAAAAGCCCATGGACACCTACAATAATTAACAGATTTCATACATTAATAAATACAGTATAGTGGTATGTAAAATACATCTATGCAAAAGTAGAGATAAAAAATAATAAGAACATTTCTTTGCCTTATTTCTCATTTGTGAAAGACTATTCAGGGCAAAAGTAATCCCAGTGATGACACAGCTCATTGCTATCTGTGGGAAAAAAAGAAGCATTCAGAGAATATTTATGTTTTGCATTTAGAAATGAAAACAGAGTCTGTATTGCTGAAATATCATCTATTCTGATATTTTTTTAAGTGAATGGTAAAGAGCATCTATTAACGCTTTTAATTGGCAGGAGTGGATAACTTATTTAAAGCGTTTTAAAGGGATCTTGTACTGGTGCTTTCTGGCAAAAAGCCTTGTTATACTATGGAAATCAAAGGGGCCCAGAAATATCTAATGATGCGCTGATATTTCAAAAGTGTAAACAGGGTAATTGTGGATGAGCTAACTTGACCTTGGTTCTGTGCAGAAGAATGGAACAGCTGATATGGGACTGTCCATAAGGAAATAAGAAATGGTAACATAGTTACTGTCAGTCGATATGATTTTATGCAAAGCAGGTTAAGTTAAACAAATTGCATAGGATTTTTATGAGATCAGAATTTCCATTCTTTGGTCTGTTTAATAAAGGTAAGTATGTTGACAAAATGATGGCTTTCAGACACCAGTTATCAAACACTGATACCACATTACATTCTGATTAAGTTGTTAACATCAGAAGAAAATCAAGAAAATATTTATTAAATGAGATTAAACTGTATAACTTGGAAATCTAATATGTAACTGTTAAGTAAAACCTATCAAGTTTCACCAGTGCAGTGCTACAGAGAGCCTTTCTTGTTCAAGACCATATTCAATGCTTTTACCTAATGCATGGAGAAAAAAAATATGTTAATAAACAAACAAAATACAAAATACAAGCTAACTCTAGTAATATTTCTAAATGATGCAAACAACAAAAAAGAACAGAGAAATGATAAATTACAAGCAGGAAGTGATCCAGATGATTTCTGGCTAAGTAGAGACAATATGGATGCTAGTATTGCCAATTAAAGGCTATATATTTTGGGAAAAGGATATACAGATGACACTTGCAGGCCTGGGGAGTGTAACAGCTCTAAGAAAATGGGAAGACAATGGTTGATAGTCAGTTTTTTGGTAAAAAATGACATTAAGTTGGCTGACGAGATCCATAGCATTACTCTGGATAGGATCAGAGATGGCCTTCTCATGGGACAGTGATGAAGACAAATTAAGGAAAGGCATAAACAATGGAAGCTACCACTCAGCAAACACATTTTACTCCACTTTGTAATATACAGATGGAGCAATTTATTTGGGATGTATTGTTATGTGAATGCAGTAGTTGAAGAAATGTCTAGCACAAGTTATTTACGTCTGCAGAAGTGAAATAGAATCATAGAATCATAGAATCGTAGATTCATACAATGGCCTACATTGAAAAGGACCTCAAAGATCATCTAGTTTCTACTCCCCTGCCATGGACAGAGTCACCAACCACTAGACCAGGCTGCCCAGAGTCACATCCAGCCTTGCCTTGAATGCCTCCAGGGATGGGGCATCCACAGCCTTTCTGGACAAACTGTTCCAGAGCGAAAGGAGGGAGTATTCATATGCTGTGTCTGGAGAAATAAGACTTTGACTACATTATTTGTAAATAAGATTGCACAACTTTGATGGCTTTTGTAATGTTGTGCTTTTGTTTCTGGCTGTTTGCTTGCTTGGTGTCTTACTTGACTGTTTTTTATTTTTGCAAGCATAAAGCAAGTCTCGGGGGGAATCAAGAAGCTCTAGACAATGGTGAAATTCTACAGATGTTTCATGAGAGAACCATCAATCACAGGAGGTGGAATGGCCCCCTGGTCCCCTTCAGTGGAGTCATCATCATTAGGAGGAGACACAGTCATCTGTCTGCCCCTTTCCAGGCGCAGCAGATAAATGCTTGAACACTATGAAGTGGAAAGGGATTAAAGAATTGCTGTAGGCCTCATCTTGTTTCTTGGTTTGGGAATGAGAAAGAACAAAGAAAAACAGTTTCATGATAGCTTGTGAAGCTGCCCCAGACAGAATACATGTAGCTGGTCCTAGGAACCTCATCACTTTATCTTAATCTCAAAAATGGTTTCTTGTCCATCAAAGACTTCACCCATCAAATCCATATCTTTCCAATTTGGAGAAAAGGATGTCACGGGAAGCTGTGGCAAAGACCTTACTGAAGTCCAAATAGATGACATCAGAGGCTCTTCCCTTGTCCATGGACACAGTTACACCATCATAAAAAGCAATGAAGTTGGTCAGGCAGAACGTCCCCTTGGTAAAGCCATGCTGGTTGCCCCATATCACCTGTTGTTCTTCCATATGCTTTATCATAGCTTCCAAGAGGATCTGTTCCATTATCTTCCCCAGCACAGATGTGAAGCTAATAGGTCCGCAGTTCCCAAGCTCATCTTTTCAACCCTTCTTAAATACAGGTGATATCGCCTTTTGTCCTCGTCACCAGAGACTTCATCTGACCGTCATGACTTTTCAGATATCATCGAGAGTGGCTTGGCTACAATGTCAGCCAATTCCCTCAGGACTCTGGGATGCATCTCCTCAGGACTCATAGACTTATGGGTGTTCACATTCCTCAGGAAATTATGAATCTGGTCTTCACTTTCAGCAGGAGTAGCATCTTTCCTCCAGTTTCCACATTCTGAACCATCCAGTCAAGAGCTGTGTGTAGAGCAGTTGTTAGTGAAGACAAAAGCAAAAAGTTGTTGAATATCCCAGACTTCTCCTTGTCTCTTATTAGCCTGCCTGTGTCACTCACTAGAAAGAGTGTGTCTTCCTGGACTTTCCTTTTCCAGCTGATGTACTTATAGAAGCCTTTCTTATCCTTCTTTACTCCCCTTGCCAAATTCAGTTCCAGTTGCACCTTGGCTTCCCTGACCCCAACCCTACACAGCCTAGCAGCATCCCTATTTTTCTCCTAGGTTACCTGTTCCTGCTTCCATGCATTTTCTTCTTGCTCTCCAGCTTCACCAGCAGATCTCGGTTCAGCCACAATAATCTACTGCCTTCCTTTCCTGACTTCTTACATCTGGAGATGGAGTGATCTTGTGTTCTAAGGAAATATCTGCCAGGTCTGTTCCACTCCCTTGTGATTCAGGACAGATTTCCAGGGGTTTTTGATGACAAACTCCCTGAATAGCTGGCAGTTGGATCTTCTTACAATTCAGCATCCTGATTTTACTCTTTGCCTGCCTGATATCACTCAAGAGTTTGAACTTCACCATTGCATGGTCACTACATCCCAGGTAGCCTCCAATACTGATATCACCAGTCAGTTAATTCATGTTGGTGAGCAAAAGGTCCAGCACTGCATAACCCCCAGGGGCTGTCTATTACCTGGCTCAGGGAGTTATCCTTGATACATTCCAGGAGCCTCCTGTATTACCTACAGCTCACTGTGCTACTTTCCCAGCAAATATCAATGTGGTTGAAGTCCCCCAGCAGGATGAGAGCCTGTGATCATAACGCCTCATGGAGCTGGAGGAAGAAAGCTTTATCAACAGGTTCTGCTTCATCAGGTGGCCTATCGTAGACACCAACCATGAAGCTCCCTTTGTTGCCTTGGTCTCTATCTCTCACCCACAGGTTTTTTACTTGCTTCTCAGGGTTAGCTCTTTACACATTATTCCTTCCCTGATGTTGAAGGCAACACTTCTCCTTCCTTGCCTGCCCCTTCTGAGCAGCCTGTAGTCATAAATAGCCACATTTCAGGAATCATCCCACCAGGTTGCAGTGATAACAACTACATCACATTTTTCCAGTATCACGTTTGTTTCCCACACCTCCTATTTGTTTCTCAAGTTGCATGCATTGGTGTAAAGGTGTAATTGGTGTTAGCTGGGCAACTGGTCTTGTCACCTCCTGAGAGGATAACTCCTTAATTCCTTTGAATTACCATTAAATTCCCTGTTGCCTTCATCATCACAAGATGTAGCAGGTTGAAGGCCCCCATTAACACCTTGTTCCTCTTACTTAGCTACACTATCACACACTGTCCATGGGCAGGTTCTATATCACCTTGTTCTCCCTTCAAACTTAGTTCAAAGCCCTGTCAATGGGCCCAGACAGCTCCTGCACCAGAATTCTTTTCCCCCTGTGACTGGTGGCACCAGCCTCTCAGTCATGTCTTTATCAGATGAGTTTTCCTCTCAGTATCCCTCCCTGCCATTGAAGGGACAGAGGAAAATACCACCTATACTATCTCCCGTTCCATCTCCACTAACCGCCCCAGTCCCCTGAAGCCCTTTATGATAGCCCTTATGATAGCCCTCATGCTTCTCTCAGTAACTTCATTGCTGCCAGCTTGAACCATCATTAAGAGGTCTTACCAAGTAATCTCTTTGTATTCCTCAGTGCCAGTGGATAAGAGAGTAGTAATGCCAGCTAACATGATAATCGGGCTGAGGCATCAGGTCATGGTATGAGGCAGTGATCCTCATGCTGCCCTGCAATGGGGGCATATATCCCATATACCTGTGAGTGCAAGGTATCTGGTCAGTCACTGCATTAAGATTCTGCAGCCTTTCCTCTGTGAACTTTCCTCTGTGACAAGTGATTCTATCTCTATCTAATCAGTAAAGTTTTTTTTTCAATTAGCTGTATTTAGTACATCAGCTCATGGAGCAGAGGAGGCTGCAGCAAATATATGTAAGGTGTAGGCCAAATGGAGAGAAGGGTCAAGTGGGAGCAAGCGTACAAATCTCATGGTTAATGCACAAGACTGGGAACTGGGAGGCAAATGTGAGCCAGGACTTATACCAGTGATGGGAGACAGCAGGAGTAAAAAATCACCTTAGCTAATAACCACTGATATTTGTATGGAATATGAAGATCCATATAGATAAAACTGGATAAAAAAGGACATAGTATCTCTGATTAAAGTGCCAATGAGCAGTAGCAGGAATACTATCCCTGCCCCTCAGCATCTTCACCACCGTACTGAGGATACTTTGGGCTTCTGTTTTTAATCCCCCTTCCAAATAGCCTCCAATTCTGCCCTTTCTAAAAAAAAAAAAAAAAAAAAAAAAAGAGATCCAACAGCTGGTGTCTTCCTTCTCTCTCTCCACTCAACAACAGACAGTCTGTTGAGGGAGGAGAGGAAAAAAAATCAGATGTCTTCATTTGGCTCCCCTCTGACTTCCCTTGCTGGCTAAACATCTGTCCTACAGCTGACGCACAGCACTCCAAGAGCAATGAGCAACCTTAAAGTACAGATGTCTTCCAGTTTTCAGATTCACAGTGAAATTATTAAAATTTGTCCCTATAATGTCAAAACATTTCCTGTAGTTTTTAGTTTTGTTTCCGATAAATTCTAAAGTGGTCATATTGTATCCAGACAGGCAAGGAAATAAACACATATATTCATCTTAGCCATTGAAAATATTTGGGACATTAGTTCTCTAGAGTTCCTTTACATAAAGTATAGAGAGCTCTAACATCACTTCTGGAAACACAGAGTACAGCTGCAGCATTTGTGTCAAATACCACTGGCCTATACAGCACTAAAAAGTGTATTCTCCTGAGTTTATTCATGCTGAGGAGCAGATATTAATTTTCTGAAACTAATTAACTTGAGAGAAAATATTGTCAGTTCAGTGGGCTTGTTTTCAAAAAGAGGGAAATCATAAAATCATAAAGGTTTGAAAAGACCACTCAGATCATCTAGACCAACCACCAGTCCATCCCCACCATGCTCCCTGACCACATCCCTCAGTGCCACATCCACACGGTCTTGGGCACATTCAGGGATGGTGACTGCACCCCCTCCCTGTGCAGCCTGTGCCACTGCCTCACCACTCCTTCTGAGAAGAAATTGTTCCTAATACGCAGCCTGAACATCCCCTGAACCAACTGTTGCGTATTCCCGAGTCTCACAGAAACAATTCATAGTGAATGTTTTGTAATATTTTTTAAATTATTGAAGTCAGACTGGAGACAATACATTTGCTTAAAGTAATAAGTTAATTTGATATATGTGTGCAGAATGGTTACAAAGTTGAATTGGCACATGGAAAGAGCAAATCAAAATTAACTATAGACGGACCTCAGAAGTGTGAAAATCAAGAAAGCCCTTTTACCCAGCTGAAAGTTAAAAAGTTACTAAAATCATCACGCTATTAAACTGGGTCATTTCATTATTATCACTCTAAAGGATTAATAATGTAAGGACATTTGAGTGTGAATGTTTTGAGGAGTGTGCCTTTCAGCTTCTTGGTGTTTCTTTAAATACATCCAAGGTAGAATGGTGGCAGACAAATGTTGTTTTTAAATTCCATTATCCTGAAGCAATATCTAGATCACTTACCCATAGGTGTTTTTCAGCAAATGTTCAATTAACAACCTGACAGCCATTCACTGACTTTAAAACTATCTGATCTTTGCACAACCAGTACCTCTGTGTAATTTATACCACTGCGATACAGTTACATGTTTTGGACATTTACTGTTCTTACGTATTTCTAAGCAAAGTAGAAAAAGGTCATATTGTTACAAAGGGAGACACTATCCCAGGGAAGTGTTGCAGAGACTGCGGGGCAGATACACTGGCTGGGAAAGATAAAAGAAAGGCTGAGCAGCAGAGTCATCCAAGGACCTTTCATCAGATTCGAGTCAGCTGGGACAAAAGCAGTTTTTGTTAGCAAACAACCCCAGAACGCTTTGTACCAGAAATGAAAGGCTCTTTCCGCCCACTAGAAGGTGTAAGAAAAGATACACAGGGGTCTGCACTTCCGAAGGTTCTGCCAGGTCTTTGCAATGCTCCAGCTGCAGGAAGAGTTTCCTTTGATTTGCTAGCACTGAGCCCTTGCTACCTGATCCACATCCATTGCAGCTGCAGTTTCTGCAACATCTGTGTTTGAAGTCATTCACCTTTTAACAATCTACTTTCGTAGCCTCAAAAGGTTTTACAACCTTTTGAGGTCAACAACTTCTTAGACAAAAATGGCTACAGTCCCCTTCATGCCACAGGAAAAAAGTGAATTTTTGAGATCAGATGTGTCCTGAACTTCCAATATACAGCCTACTTCTCCTTATGAGATGATCCAAATGGACTGAAGTATGGTCCAATGGGCATTTCCTACTCCCTGTAGGCTTTGGGAGAAATCTTCTCTGTGCATCAATGAGACACCTGAGAGAAAATATCAAAATGGGGAACAAGGCAAGAAAAAACAGAAGGAAGTGGGGCTGGTCTCTTCTCACTGGTGACAGGTGACAGGATGAGGGGAAATGGCCTCAAGTTGCGCCAGGCTAAGTTAAGGTTGGATATCAGGACACACTTCTTTAGAGAAAGGGTTGTTAAGCACTGGAATAGGTTCACCAGGGAGGTGGTTGAGTCACCATCCCTGGATGTGTCTAAAAACCATTTGGATGTGGTGCTCAGGGACATGGTTTAGCAGAGGGATGTTAGAGTTAGGGTAGTATGGTGAGGTTGGGGTTGGACTTGATGATCTTTAAGGTCTTTTCCAATCTGAGTGATTCAATGATTCTATGGAGTACATACAACAAATATATTTTATTGTATGATTAAATACAAGAGATGAAATTAAAAATATCTCCATTTGCCATGATTACCTCATGATCTACTGTTATTAATGCTGTCTAACATTTCTTTGCAAAATCAGCAGTTCAACTGAAAGCACACTCTTCACTTCTACTTGATTTTGTGGTCTCCCACATCAGTAATGAAAATGTAATGTTCACATGAATATTTAATTATCATTAACTGACCATTTTGTTCTGTGCCCATGAGCACTCAGCACACCATGCGTGGCATCCTTTTTTCCTATTTTTTTTTTTCTCCTCTTTGTCTTTTTGTGGAAATTACTTGATCGTAATTATCCTGGCAAGTTGTTACTATTTAGATACATAAACATGGTGGTGCTTGTATAGAGCAATCCTGGTAATACACCCTATGCTTCTTCTGCCCCACCATCCAGTCCATGTCAGTGAGTGTGGTAGCTGCACCATCAAGCCCACTGACTGTGGGAACATTTTATTCAGCTTCTAGTATAGATGCAGGAAACTGGATAAATACCAAGTATCACTAGTTCTCTATTTCTTTTGTTTGTATGCTTTATCATTCTGAAATGAATAGCTACATCTAAATTGCACAGCTGAAAAAATATGGAACAATACGTTGAAAAAGACATTCTACCTCTTCCTTTCTTGCCTTTCCCATATGGCCAAACACACCAAACTGTATGAAGTTGGCATTTTTGGGTTCTTCTTTAAACCATGAACATACCTGCAGTATCCACCTATGAGGCCACTGTTAGACTGAAGCCTCTCTGCCAGTCAGACTGTGCATGGAGCTGCAGAACTGCCTTTCCCATTTGACTCCCCACATCAGCAACCTTCCTCAACTCATTGTATACATACAATATATACATTAAGCGAAACAGAAGGAGGCCCACTATTAATTACTCATCTACACAATGTCTAACACAATGGGAGCCCGAGGCTCCAGCATGTTTCCCAGACGCTGTCTAAATAATGCAGATAGATGATAATTCTCTCTGAAAGTAATCAGTCCATTTTGAGGGCAAGCCTTCCCCATATTATTCACATAAAACTTCCATTGAAGGAGAACACTAAAAAAAGTGCCAAGGTTTTCCTCTGCAGTGCCCGTATTTCTGGTGCTTGTGTGTGCACAGATTGAGTGAATGGGTAAGAATTGCACTGATGGCATATCCCAAACACTAAGATAAATGGACAATTAATAATTATGATAATTAATAGCTTTAAATTCCTTGTTTTGCTCTATCAAATAGGTAGGCAGAACAAGTAGAGACACACAAAAAAGAAAAAGGTTGTTTTTCCTCTTTCATCAGTAACAATCCCGGGGCTATTTATAAGGTGTATATATCATAGAAATCCAATAAAACAGGACTGCAAGTAAACATGAGATCACGCAGGTATCACACTGCCCTGAGTCAGGACGACTGTACTTGTGTCACTCCTGATAAATATTTGCCTAGCTTCAAATGCTCCAGTGATGGGGCCTCTATAAAAATCCCTTGACGATCTGCCCCAGGACTGCATAACCCCTGCTGTTAGAATTATCCCAGAGTCAGGATAAATAACTGAGGATGTTGAGTTCCCTTCTGAAGTTCAAATAAACAAAAATAAATAAATAAATAAATAAATAAATATTTTTTTTAAGATGAAGAAAAAAAAAAAAAAAACGAGGAAAAAAAAAAGAATTACTACCTAAGGCAGATCTGAAACAAAGAGAAACAGTCAATGGAGCAGTAGGGCAGAGGGGAGTGCTGAATGCTGGGGATTGTTTGGCTGGAGAACAGCCTCCAAAGGCAGTAAGAGGCAAACAGATGGATGCTGGAGGGACCTGCTGGGGAAGGGGGCAAGCAAATGGGCTTTCACACAGAAGCTGCTTGGGAAGAAATGTCTTGAAAAAGCAGACCAGAAAGAAATAACGAAAAGAGAAAGGGGAAAAAAAAAAAAAAAAAAAAAAGAAAGGGAGGAAGGGAGGAAGGGAGGAAGGGAGGAAGGGAGGAAGGGAGGAAGGGAGGAAGGGAGGAAGGGAGGAAGGGAGGAAGGGAGGAAGGGAGGAAGGGAGGAAGG